>RJWM01038229.1:0-16881 GCA_004363535.1 Dasyprocta punctata | reverse complement strand
AATACACAATACATATTATAAAAATGAAAGGGGAGGAAGTGTCTAAAAAGGGCAGGCAGTGGCCATTGTTAATCTATCATCGGGATTTGAGTCCTGTATTGTTTTCATTGAGCTGTTTAGCTTGGTCTTATTCTACTTTGGTTTGCCTAATTTTATTATATTTGATGGCATAGACAGCTATTTCAAAGATAACAAAACGTATTATGCTAGCCATTATTGATATCTGATCACCTTGTTTTGAAACCCTATATTACTTTCATTGTTTTGTTTTGAGTGATTTTATCCTGTTTTGGTTTGTTTGATTGTATTATGACTGATAATATAAGCAACTGCTTAGAAGATAACATGAGGCATTATAGTAATCATTGGTGTTTTACTATGTATTGCTTCCATTGCTTTATTTTTTGTTGTTTTTATCCTGTACCATTTAGTTTGATTGTATTGTGCCTGATGGTATGGGCAATTATTTTGAAGATAACAAGAGGTATTATAAGGGGAAAGGAGGAAAGAAGGAAGGGAAAAGGAAAAAGACATAAATCTCTATATAGGTATAAATAAGATAGTTAAAATGACTATACTACTAAATGCATTAGCTGAAAAGAACAGTTAATACTCTTATGATTGGATTAATTTTACATGTCTATATCTGTGAATCTAAACAACCCCTTTGAAGGTAATGATATGCAATATTACAACCATTGTCAAATTCCAATCACCTCACTTTGTAAACCTATAATGTTATTGCATTGGATTTGTTGCTGTTGTTGTTTGTTTGTCTCTTTTGCTTTTTGTTTTTCTTTTCTGTGTCCATTTTCTTTTAAATAAAAAAAAAAAGATTAGAAAGTAAACTCACATTTAGTGCATTTGTAGGAAATATTTTGGAGCTCCATTAAAAAGATGTTTTATATAGCTGGTTTCTCTTGATTTATTGAGGGGAAAGTTTTGTGCTAACAATTTTCTGTACAATGTTTCATGTCTCTATCTTATACCCTAAACAACTGCTGTGAATATAACAGTATGCAATGTGTTGATTATTGTTACTCTCCTATTGACCTGTTGTGAAATTCTGTTTTACTTTAATTTCTTATTTTTCTTCTGTTTAAAACAATAATAATAATAATAATAAAAGATGTGCTATTCTCTTGATGCCATTAGCAACTGAGATGAGTTCCTATGACAATGATAATTAACTCTGATTTGTGGTTACTGAGTGTTTTATCTATATTATAGCTCTTGGACTCCTTGCATTGGCCCTAGGAGGAAGATACATTGCTGTTACTTGTATTTAATGGATGTGTACTTAGAGGCTTAGAGAGATTAAGCTATAACTGAGAGTTCATGCTTTTAGTCATTAAACTACTTGGCTTCATTTGTTAACACCCCTTGGTAGAAAATCATTGATGGTGTCCAGAAGACTACGAGTTCTCAAAGTGTGACCTCCAAACCAGCAGCATCTGTGAGCATAATAGAAAAGTAAACTCCTAGGCCCCATCCCATGTGGGATCCAGCATCTTGAGGTTTAACAAGCCTCCAGGTGACTCCAATGTTTGAGGATCTCAGCTCTAGAACGCACGCATGATTAAAGTTTGCAGAAAGGTGTGTGTTGATCCTGATGAGAGGTGTTAAGTGCATTCAAAACTGAAAGTCTGAGGTTTCAAAACTGGAAAAAGCATAACTGTACCCACAAGTGCTTAGATTTAAGTCACTTGGACAGCCGGGTGAATGAATGCTAACTTGCAGTGCAGCATGCTCTAAATCAAGGTGCACATGTGATGCACCACCCAGGGAAGGTTGAGAAAGTCACTGTGGGAGTGACTTTGGAGCACCCAATAAACTGAGAAGGCCAACCTGAGTTTCAATATATCGAGTATCCTTGTTACTCCTGCTTCTTCCAAGAGAGAGGCCAAATCCTGTAACATGGCCATCAGAACATTCCAACTGGCCCCAACCTGTGTCCCCCTCTCTGTCTCACCTGCAGCATCTTGCTATTACTCATAGTGTGGAGCACAGAGCTGGTTGGCAGCACAGAGCTCACCCCTGACCTAGGATATCTAAACCTACAGTTTAATAAGGCCCCCAGGTGACTCATGTGCAGATAAAAATTTCAGAAGCTCTGCTGCAGCTCCTAGGAAGGACTTGGAGTTCTCCAAATCTGCCATAAGATATTCTCGGTGTAGTACCTTTTGCCCAGGGTGTCCTTTCTTCCTCTGCCTTCCCTGACTCTAGAGAAGTTGAATATCTCTTTAAAGCATCACATTGTGACATATTTGTTTCCTTACCTGTTTGTCTTCAATCCTGAAGGTGAAGGGATATTTTTACTTTTCTCTGTCATTGGAGTGATTCAGGCCCTACTTGCTGCCTTTTGCATAGAATGGATGCTGGGCCAATGTTTGCTTCATGAAATAGTGGGTGAAATGGGATGTGTCTGATGCCCAATATAGGGGCCACCTCTGCAATGGATTTTACCTAAGGATTTGTAGTCCACTCTGTTCTACTCGCAACAGTCTAGGCAGTTATTTGATTTGTTAGAATCAGACAGAAAGTTAAAGAGACTGGGAAGTTGTGGGGGGTTAAGGAGGAAATCTAGTTCCTGCTTTTGAAAGGTTTAAATAATGATTTCTAATTATGTTTAGTTTACCAGGTCCCACCTCAAAAGGCAGAGTTAGTGACATAAGGTGAGCATTGGGCTGAGAGCTGGTTTCTAAATTTGGTGCTGACTGGCAGTGAATGGCTTTAGACTTCTCAGCCTCGATGCTGTCTCCTATTCATAAATGAGGGAGTTGGAGTGAGCAATCTTGCAGGTTCCTTCTACCCGAGTATACCCATTGGTTTTTTTTAAGCACAAATATTCTAATATTTGTTGCTAATTAATAATTAGCCTTTTAAAGCACAAACATGCTAATAATTGTCAGTTTAGAAATTACTATTTTCTTTGAACAGGCCTCCAAAGATTAATAATCATATCTCATAATCTCTTTTTTAAAAAATTTATAAATGTTTACTGAAAAGCAACTATACTTCTGTTTCATGGGAACAAAAGAAAACAAAACACATTGGTTACAAGAGTGTTAACATATAAAACAGTGATAAATCTCACCACGAAATTTAAAAGACCTATGTGCAGAGAACTAGAAAACATAAAACTTCCTAGAAATATTTTAAGATCATAATCTCTTTCATAGGCAAATTATACTCTATGTTTCTATTTTCCTTGATATTTTTAACAATATAATTTACTGTATATTTAGTGTTTTGTGAGGAGGAAACTCACGAGTGGAACCTGCCTTGGGAAGAAACTGTAGATAAGCCACAAACGAGTAGGAATGATACTTGATCAAGAAAGTTGGCATTTGCAATAAACCCAACTCTGTTCTGAGTGATTATGTTCTTTAGAAAACCTATTGACGTTTCAGAGTGCATGGATTAGAAAATACTGACGATTTTCAAACCACCAGCCTTGCATGTTAATTCCCCGGTGTCGCAAGAGTGAACAGTACAGCCACTGTTGACACACACTGGGCCACTCACCACACATGAAGTATGTGGACCTGCCGGGCGTGGGGAGACCACAGCTCCCCTTGTTTCCCCCATGGCTCCCTTACCCTCGGCCAGCAATGGACCATTATCTTCGATCCTGACATCTGAAGAGAGAATCTGAATGCCAGGAAGGAAGTTTTCCAAATCAGAGTAAAGAACAAAGTCCTTTTATTACAACAGGATACAGTAAAGAAAACAAGGGAGGAAGTTCATGAGAGGGGAAAGGTTTAAAATGGTAAACAAAAAATACTTTGGTAAAAAACAAGACATCCCTAATACAGTGCAATTACTTGTGTTTACTGGGAAAATAGTCAATGCTGGGGAGATGAGTGTAGGGAGAGAGGCTGGCCCGTATGTTGTCAGTATCTCAGGACTCTAAAATCTGACTTATGCGACTCGGAGTCATGTGCATTTTCTTTCACAATTTCATTTCTCTTAGAAGCAAAATATTATTCTTTGGGAGGGAATTTTAATGAGCTTTGCCCAGAGTGAATGCAGTTGTTCAAGAGAGGATGGATGGTCCTTTCATTAGCCAGATACTGGGAAAATGTTTGTATGGAAATACTCAGCCATATAGAGTTTTAATAACTTATCATAGCTCGGAACCCAGAGAGATTTCAAAATGTGTGCTGATGTTACCACTTACATTCATCATCCTCTACTGATCACTAGACTACATTGTGGGCTAAATATGTGCAGGCTAACTTCACAGGTGAGGATAAGAGCATTTGACTCCATGTGAAAGAGATTTGTCTCCATGTGGCATGAAATGGCATGAATGAAGATGAGATGGGAGCAGTTCTTAGCAAAACCATATGTGCGGCAAAAAATATTATGACTTCGTGGTAGAAGTAGGGGGGTTATGATGGATTAAAATACGATTTTAACAAGTCTCATCTGAAGTTATTTTGATGTGTTTTATTTTCATTAGAGCTGTAAGAATGTATAAATATCAAGAGGTTTTTATGTAGCTCTTACGTAATCCTCACACATACGGGTCAGTGCGGTTGGTCTATTGTTCTCTAAAACTCAGAACAGAAGCAGCGTGCTCAGGGTTGCACAGGTAATAAGTAGCAAAACCAGAATTTAAACCCATGTCTGTCCACACCTAGAGCTCAGGTTCTAGGTTTTAAACATCTTTTACTTTGAACTACAACAGCACATTAAAAAATTGCTCTACAGGTAGTTAACTCTCAGAGGAAATGTTGACTTTTTTTATTTCCAAGTGATTCCCGCAATCTTAAGCTCTTACCATCGTTTCTGCCCGTGATGGAAACAGGGCTCCCACTTGCTCCTTTTCGGAGCTTATGTGGAATAATTTGTCTTGTTTCCCTTGTTTGCGATAATCTTTTATTTGCCTTTGTAGTAACCTTTAGTTATTAGCCTATTTTTCTCCTTTTCACTATGAATAGTTTCTTCAGCTACAACTTCAGGAGCCTCACCAGCCCCCCTCCCGCAGTGAGGGAGTTGGCAGTGCTGTCACACTGTCCAGTCAGCCAACCCAGGGCTCTCCTGGGCATCCTTCACTTTTTTTTAAATGGTAATAATTTAGCTTTATTTTAAACATAGTAGAGGGTAACTTTTGTATCTGAGCTACAAAAGTTAAATGGTAGGTGGCGATAAGCGTTAGATCTATGGATTCGGTGAAAAGAATCTAGAATGATGCAGAGAAGAAAGACTGAAAACAGTAAGATTATCTAAGAGTCCTAGCATAGCCCAAAGCAGAAATAAGGCAGGCTAGGAACTGTATATGTAGAGGTTAACTGGGTTAGGTTGAGAACATCCTCAGTGGATTACACAAAATAGAAGAAAATACATTTTACTTAGATTTATCAAGTTTAACAAAATACAGCCAGGTACATAAGTTAATCCTGGAAAACCTGAATTTAAACAAACATAAAATTAATATGTACAGTGCTAAAAACTGAGTTGAAACATTATGTTACTGTGATTTAAGGTTACCATCTTTTCATTTGTGCTATTTATATAATAGCAAAATGCAACATGAGAACACTTAAAAGTCATCCCTCCCCCATGGTCACCTTATAAAGATATGGCTAATCTTTTCACAATTAGCTGACACACTGTCAAATAATATTACTTAATTTTATTCACTGGAAGAAACAGTTACGTAAAACATAATTGCTATGCATCTACAAAATGACTATTATTTGCATTCAGAGTTAACTAATGCTTATTGAGCACCTCTTATTTTCCAGGTCCAAAAGCCTGTTTGTTACCCTATAGAATTTGCAATAGCATTCTTTAAGACACATAATTGCATTTTTCATTTAACACATGAGGAAACTAAGAATCAAATGATAGGAACTTGCTCAACAGAATAGGCAATAACATATTTTATTGACTGCAAATTTTGGGGAACATATATAACATCTATTTTTCTACATTTGTGTTACCATGAAGTCTGTTTCACGTTTATTTTTCTTATATTCATGCAGATATAAACGGTATTTATATTTATGTAATTAAACCTTCTCTTTTCTAAGAGAAAAACTTTGCCTTCCTAAGGTCATCATCATTTATCTATAATTTCTTGCTCTTAAATTTTAATAAAATATACATAAGTGAGAATTTATAATATTTATTATTTTGGATTTATAAAATGACACAGGCATATACTTTAAAAGCTATATCTATAAAGAAATTTAAACTATGATTTCTAAAATATATTTGTATGTATTTAAAATGAATTTCATTAAAATTTTTGGTTTATAACTTTATAAGTAAAGATGTTAAACTTAAAGAGTATTATGGCCAACCCTATATATGGTACTGAAATATATATTCTTTCAAGTTTAAAGTACCTCTCTTATGAGCTTAATTCAAATGAAATAAAATCATAGCAGTTTTTGCTATATATTATAGATATATAATTATATGCCAAAAGTTCAAGAAATGCAAAATTAAATAAATATTGAGGATAATCTAATACAAACCCTATCCCACTTCTACTATTTTGTAAGTATGTTATAGAAAATCTGTTCTATACTGGATGTGATCAATATGTATGACAAATATGTACTACTATAAAGAACGTAAAGATAAAAAACAAAACAAAAAATTAATAAAATTGTCCTAATGAAAGTATTTGAATAGAAAGGGAATAAAACTGGGTGTGGTGGTACATGCCTATAATCCCAGCACTTGGGAGACTGAGGCAGGATATTGCCAGAAATTTGAAGCCAGCCTGGGCTACATAGTGAGTTCAAGGCCAGCTTGACCTACATAGGAAAACCATATCCATAAAACAAAACAAAACAAAACAAAGCAAAACAGAAATTTTAATACACGGAAAGCACATATTTGCTGGGCATGGTGATATATGCCTGTAATCCCAGCATTAGGGAGGCTGAGCAGGATTGCCATGAGTTGGAGGCCAGCCTGGGCTACAAAGAGAGGTAAAGGTCAGTCTGGACTACATAGCGAGACCCTGCTTCAACAAACAAATAAACAAGGACAAAACAAAAAACAATCTCATAAATGCCCCTATTTTACAGATTAGGGATTGAAATTAAATCATAATAAATAAATTGTTTGTCTTATACCAGTGGTGGAACCAAAACTGATAATATTCTGGGCTGTTTCAGCCATATCTTATTTTATCTTATGATCAAATTCTATTATTTATTCACTAATATTTTAAGGGCAGTTTGGGAAATTATCAAGCAATAAAACCATTTTTTAATTTTAGTTCAATAACTCTCAAACTGTAGTGCTACTAAAGTGCATTTTCAGAGTAGGATACAGTTCATGATATTAGAGCAATTTTATAGCTTCATTAAAATGAGAACGTTATATAGGAAAGTTTCCATTGCATATAGTTCTTTAAATTATAAACCTCTTTATATAACGGTAACTTCATATGTTGTGAAATGGTTTTCTATACTTTTGACATTTTCTTCAGATAGCCAGTTTTCCTGTTTTAGCAGGCTTGTAAGTTCTTCTAAAGACTTCAACCTATCTAGAGTTTTTTGTTCCTGTAGCTCAAGGAGAGTTATCTTTGAATGTAGCTCAGAGAATTTTTGCCATAAATGTTCCTTATTTATGTCTTGTTTGCAGTAAGAATGATCAATTTATAAAACTTCTGCCCCATGATCTACATCCTTACATAAGGAGTCTTCAATATCTTTATCTTTTATTTCCATAGTTTCTTTTTGGATTGGTACAAAAGAATTAACAATAGGTTTTGAATTTTCTGTCGGTACAAAAATGGCAATAAGAGTGGTTGATTTTATTTTATTTTTTTTTGGTACAGGGGTTCAAGCTCATGACCTTGCACTTGCCAGGTAGGCACCTGTACTGCTGTTGATGGGGCTGTGGGAAAAAAGGAACACTTCTCCACTGTTGGTGGGAATGTAGACTGGTGCGGCCACTGTGGGAATCAGTACAGAGATTCCTCAAAAAGCTAGGTTTGGAAGTTCCATTCAATCCAGCTTTTCCCCTTCTGGGTATTTTCCCAGAAAAACTGAAAATGTCATGTCACAGCAATATATGTGCAACATGTTTATAGCAGCACAATTTGTAATAGCTAAATCTTGGAAACAACCAAAATGCCCATCAAAGACAGAATAGATGAGAAAGATGTGGTATTTTTGTACAATGGAATATTACTCAGCTATAAAAAGGATGATCTTGAGGCTTTTATAGGTAAATGGAGGCAACTTGAGATTATACTCATAAGTGAAATAAATCAGACTCACATTTGTAAATATTGTATTGTTTACCTAGTGTAAAAAATAAATAATAATAAAAAACTGAAAAAGTAATAAGATCCAAAATGTAAAATAGATATTGTAATAATGAAAGGGAGAGAAAGTGCTCAAAATTAAAGTATAACTGGGATAGGGGAAAGGAGAAATAGAAGAAAGGAAAAGATGATATGTATGTAGGTATAAACATATAACTGTATATATGTATAAGTGTGCAAGACAGATAACTATACTACTAATTCCCTGTTAGTTCACCAAAAAGAATAGTTTTGTGCTATCATTGTTTGATTGTTCATTTTTTATGCCTAATTTTGTAACTTGAACAACTACTTCTAAGATAACAATGTGCAATATATTAACTAGTGTTGATTTCTTACTGTTTTTTTGAAGTTCTGTATTATTTCTACCCTTTTTTCTGTTTTGCTTTTTAAAATAAAAAATACATATGACAATATAAAACTATTCCTTTTTATAAGAAAAAGGCAATAAGAGACTTGTGTTTAATTCATCAACTGTTGGGTTGATTGTGCCGAATAAGAATGGATTTACTAGCCGGGCCTGGTGGCGCACGCCTTTAATCCCAGCACTCGGGAGGCTGAGGTAGGCGGAGCGTTGTGAATTCGAGGCCGGCTTGGTCTACAATGCAAGCGCAAGGCCGGCCTGAGCTACATAGTGCGACCCTGCCTCAAAAAACCAGACCTGGGAGTTTGGCTCAGGCGCGGGGTTGTGAGTTCAATCCCCGGTGCCGCAAAAAAAAAAAAAAAAAAAAAAAAAAAAAAAAAAAAAAATGGACTTACTTTCCCATGAATTAATTTCCACTGAATTATTTATAAGATTTGGGTTAATCAGCTACCAAGATGATTGGTAGTTATTTCAAGCACTTCTTGAGTTTCCAAAGACTGTTGAATATCTTCTGAATTTGAAGTTTTCAAAGTAATAGTTGTAGAATTTTGATTCCCAAAAGATGTGTGAAAATCACCTCTACTTAAATCTTGGTTGACTGGTGTTTTCAAAGTAGACTGTGGTTTTTTGGTATCTTTTTAATTAGATTAAGAGTTAATACATTATTTTGTATACTTTCTGTTTTTGGAGCTGGTAGATTCACTATGACACATGAATCAAGTAATTTTGCATGTTCAGGGGTTATATATTTATTTTATATACATATTTGTTTTCTGTATTTTCCTTTGCCTCATGTAATGTAAATGATTTTTCTGACTTGGCTTTTAGATATACTGTGTTCTCATCTTCCAATTTTTTCTCCGGAGATTTTTTTGTTTTGTTTTGTTTTTGGAAGGCTTCTTTTCCTAACAGTCTTCAGGCAAAGAAAATATTGTTGGAATTGCAGTTTGTTTTAAATAACTAATTGCAGTTTGTTTTAAATAACTAATTGCAGTTTGTTTTAAATAACTAATACCCCATCTGATGCCAAGAGAATCAGGAGTAAAATGCTCATCACACAGGAACTGGTACTTACTGGGAACCCAAAAATCTCGTTTTATATGCTTTAACCACTTTTCAAGTCTTTCTTTGTCATGTACAGGAAATGGGTAAAAACTCAGTTTCTGGTCCTTATTGTTTTATCTCTGGCAGTTTTTACAGCAAGTCACTATGCAATAGCGGGCATCACTTGAGTAAGGACCCAGGTCAGCCAGGCTCACTTTGACCTTCCTGCAGTTTTTGGTCTCGGATACCATCCACAGTTCAGAGGATTGAATGTGCACATTTGATGCACCACAATTTATTAAATTATTAATTAAATACAATATTCAAATATTTTCTAAAGTCGGGGATTTAGCTCAGTGGCTTAAGTGCCTGCCTGGCAGATGTGAAACTGTGAGTTCGATCCCCAGTACCAAAAAAAAAAAAAAAAAAAAGCCCACAGCCGTATATTTTCTAAATATAGCTAAAGACCAGGAAATTTTATTTTATATATATACATATATTTTTAAAACAATGACTATTATTTTATATGTATGTATTTATATATAAAAATATATTTATATTTAATACATAAATATATTTTTTACATATTTTTATATAATATATATTAGTTTATATATATATAAAATTTTACAATGACTAAATTTCCTATAGAATGATAGATCTTCCATCATGCTGTGAAACAGGCAATAAGTACTCTTAGTTATTATTTTTAGAAATTTAAACAGAAGGCCAGATGACAAAGTTTCCATCAAATCAAAACATAGCTTTGATATATACCTCCTTCTACATTTTAAATATTCATAAGAAAATAATTACATCTAAGGAAACTGTCCAACATAGCAACAGCTCTCTTTTACAGAGTAAAGAATAAGTTCAATTGTTTAAAAAAGATTTATGTATACATCTCTAAGGTAAACGTTTCTAAAATTTTTAAGCATGCCATACACAAAAGTTCAAAATGCATCATTGTACAAAATGCATCAATGTACATGCACAAGCAAATATAAAACTTATATGAGAAAAAAATGATTGTAAACTTTAAGACCCTGAATTAGGCGTGGTTTCTTAGGTATGACATCAAAAGCACAAACAACAAAAGAAGAAACAAACTGGTATTTATCAAAATTTAAAAAATTTTGGTTCAAAGGACACCATTAAGGAAATGAAAAGCAAGCCCATGGAATGTGACAAACTACCTGCAAATCATAAATAAAATAAGATACTCAGAGCATATAAAGAACTCACAACTCCATGGTAAAAAGAACAAACTGCATTAGTCTATATTCTGTTACTATGACAAAATACCTGTACCTAGGTAACATAGAGAAAAGAGATTTATTCAGCTCACACTTTTGGAGATTGAAAGTTCAAGCTAAGTTGTCTCATTGATTTGGTCTCTGGTAAGGGCTCTCTTGGTGGCATCACATGGCAAATGGCATCATAGGGGAGCACTTTCAAGAGGGACAGACCACATGGCAAAACAGAAAGCCAGAAAGCTGGGAGGGGCAAGTTCCTTTTCTTCGAAAGTGCCTGTGATCCGACATGAACTACATTAATTCCTTCTGAAAGCAGTGCCTCCAGCGACCTCATCATCTCTCATTAGCTTTCACTTTTTACTGGTTCTGCTACTTTCCAACATTGCTGCACTGAGGACCCACATAGGAACCTGTGGGGGACACATTCAAACCACAACAGAAGCCAATTAAAAATGGGTAAAGGATTTGAAGAAACATCCTTCTAGAGACGATTCTAGAGAGAATATACAAATATCCAGTAAACACACTAAAAAAGTTTTGGCATCATTCATCATTAGGGAAATGTAAATCGAAACCACAAGGTGATATCACTTCATACCCACTTGATTAGCTAAACCAAAAAAGACAATAGCAAATGTTGGCCTGCAATGAGATATCACTCTATGCCTTGTACGATGATTATAAAAAGAAAAGAAAGTAACAAGTGTTGGCCAGGATGTGGAGATATAGGAACCCCTTTGCATTGCTGATGAGAATATAAAATGGTGAAGCCACTGTGAAAATATAGGGGGTCCTCAACAAATGAAATACAGAATTATCATATGATCCAGCAATCCACTTTTGGGTATCTACCCCAAAGAAATGGAAGCAAGGACTCAACAGATTGTGTTCACACATGTGCATAGCAACATAATTCACAATAGCCAAAGGGTGCAAACAACCCAGGTGACCATGGAAAGATGACTGATTAAACAAAGTGTGATATACATACACCCAAATATTATTCAGTGTTAAAAAAGGAAATTGTGACATATGCAGTACATAATTAGGACATTATGATAAATGAAATACGGCAGTCACAAAAGACAAATACTGTGTGATTTCATTTCATGAGGTACCTAGGGTGATCGAGTTCATGGAGACAGAAAGTAGAATGGTGGTTACCTGGGGCTCAGGGGTAGGCGAGACAGGAAATGGCTGTTCAGTGTGTATAGTTTCAATTTGGGAAGGTGAGGCTTTGGAGAGGAATGGAGGTGATGTTTACACAACAGTGTGAATATTCTTCACATCACTGAACTGCACACTTAAAAATGGTAAAAAGAAAAACAAAACAAGAAAAAAGAAGGAGACAAGTGTTGGCAAGAGTATGGAGAAACTAGAGCCCTCCTACACTGGTGAGTTGTAAAATGGCACAGTCATTTTGAAGTATGAGTTTCTCAAGGTGTTAACAGTTACCATATGATCCAGCAACTCCATCCCTGGGAGTTTTGTGTGCATGTGTATGCATGTGTATGTGCGTATCTTCAAGAAAACAGACAATAAACACCATCACAAAATGTTTGCACAAATATTCACTGGAACGCATATCACAGGAACCAAAAATGTGGAAAAAGCCCAAATTTTTATCAACTGATGAATGAAGTGGTTTTATTTATATAATAGACTATTGTTCACCATTAAAAAGGAACGGAGTGCTGATGTATGTTACAGCATGAATGAATTTTGAAAACATTATGCCAAGTGAAAGAAGTCTGACACAAAAGTTTGCACACCACATGATTCCACTTAAAAGAAGTTTAGTAGTTTTTATGGGCTGAACAGAGGTGGGAGGAGGGGAAAAGACTGCAAATGGGTCTAGGCTTACTTTCTGGGGTTATGCAAGTGTTCTGAAATTTGATAGTGGTGATGATTGCACAACCTTCTGAATACAGCAAAAACCGAGTCACACGTTTTAAAATGGTGAGTTTTACAGCACGTAATTGATAACAAAACAAAGTATTTTACCAAGATAATAAATACATAGATAAATAGGTAAGTAAGTAAATAGAGATCTGCTGCCTGCGTTCTATATCGATTTGCTTATTTTATTTACATTTTGTGGATCATGTGGAGCCAAGACTTTATGAGGTTACTGGGCATAATGGCATTTTGAAAAGATCACCTGGCCTCAGTGTGGAGACCAGATTTCGAGGGCATCAAAAGCCATATGGATGGCTGATAAACTTGGAAGATAGCCAAGACAGAAAATCACATTTCTTATCAAAGTCATTTCTTCACATTCCTTTTGCCATAATAGGCAAACTAAAGAAAGGTACGAGTTCTCCTTTGGCTCTTTTGTGATCCAAAGAAAGCTCCTGGGTTTCTGAGTGGCTTCAGAAAAGAGCTTTATAATCATACAGCCAAAGACTTGAGTATTAAGTTTACTTTTGATATCTAATAAAAACCATACCAGGCACCCATCCTTGCCAAAGTCCAAAATGGAAATTGATGCTAGAAGCACAGTAAGAAGTCTGTGAAGACTGAACCTTTATTCCTCATGTGTCTTTGCCAAGGCTCTATGTAAAGATTGGCCAAGGACATAAGATAAGTGTGGCTGGATGACAGAGGCATGTGAAGCCTCCTCCTTTCCCCTTCAGCTGCACTTACTCCAGGAAAATCACTGGACTTCAATGGGCTGTGGCACAAGATATTTCAAGTGGTTCCCAGCCTTTGTACCATGGGCTAATGGTATCCTTGGAGCAAAGGAGAGGGGACTTGCTAGTGTAATTAGGTTTCCTTAGATGGTGCAATGGGGAGCAGGTTTGGTTTTATTTTTTTGATTACCTGGAAGTTTCTCTACCCACTTAACTCTCTTACCATGACTTGAAAGCATAGGTATTCTCAATGAAAACTGCTTATTAACCTGGATCAGAAGAGCCCGTCCAACTGTAACTGATTGTGACAGAGTTGAGAAATCTTGTTGAAGGTTTAATATATTTCCAGATAACTTAGATTGACTTTCATTTTATCTTCATGACATTTCCTGCTAAGTGAGATCTTATGTTGAAAGTAACTCAAAAGTAACTCAATATCCCTGATTTTCTCATGGGGTTGCTTCCCAAATGCAGTTTTTCTCACAGACTTGTAAGCTCAGAATTATGTAAATTCTGGTCCACTTGACTCAGAGCTGAGCCATCCACTAAGCAGACACTCATTCTTGAATCTTCCTGGGAGCTATGAAGGAGCACTGGCTGCTAAGGAGGGTGCAGAACCACTAAACAGAGGACTTGGGGACATTTGCAGAGGAGCAGCTATGGTAGTGGAGGCTTATCAGGTTCTGACACAGCTAGACGCTCGGTGTGAACAGATTATAGCTTCTGTCTTCAAGAATGACCTGTCGGTCAGCACATCTAGAGGGAGAAGTTACTTCACTTCTGACTATCACTCAGGAATTATTTGACTTTTAAAATTGAATTTTGCACTTTGTTCTTGTCTTAGTTACTTTTGACTCATTGCTGAGACAAAATACCTGCTGCCCAAAATTAGGGAAGGAAAGATTTATTTCCTACAGTTCTCCAGGAGTTTCAGTCCAAAGTTAGTTGGCTCCAAGGCAGCATGGCAGGGCAGCCATTCATGGTGGCTGCCAAACAGTAAGGTGTGCAAACCCAGAGAGAGAGACAGAGAGAGACAGAGAGACAGAGAGAGATGGAGAGAGAGGGAGAGAGAAACAGAGAGAGAGGGAGAGTGAGAGGGGGAGAGAGAGGGGAGGGAAGGGACAGGGGGAGAGAGAGGAAGATGTGCGTTCCTCCCGCCTTACTCTGTATGTCAGCTCCACCCCTGGGCAGGTGCAGCGTGTACATCACCAGTCCCAGTGCTAGGCAACAAACCAATCACAAATGCCAGACTCAGCCCTTCCAAATTACAAGAGGACTTGGGGGGACACAGGATCCAACCAATACACTTCTCCTCAGGTTGAGAGAATTGAGTCAGATGGCATCAATTCAAAGCGGAAAGTCTTCTTTTGTTTTGATTTACGACACTTCAAGTTGAAGTCATTTTTCATTAGCACATCTTCAAATTTTCAAGTGTGAAAGAAAATGAAATTCACTAGAAACCCAATCATCTCTGAATTTATTGGAAAGGAGAGAACAAGTGGAATGCTTTTCCTGCAACTGCCCACGTGGCAAGCACACAGAAAGACTGCTTATCTGGTCTAACTAGGGGGCCACTTGATGTGAGGGTCACAGCCGACCCCCTTTCTTCCCGTCCTCAGGCATCCCTCTGTGCATCCAGGATGGGAAGCTGTCCCTAAAAACCAGAGTCATGGCTGCAATAAAACCAAGAAACAGAGTGAGTTTGGCCTGACTCTCTCAAAGCGGCAGACTTTGAGTGCTAACAGGTCACTCTGGCTCATTCTCCTTACATTTTGACTCAACCTTTCAAAATGTCCCAGGAAGTGCCAAAGTCTGGGTTTGCTCCAAAACCTGGAAAGAAGATGAGTTATAAAAGATACAATATGCCTTCCAAATGGCTTGCCAAGTGGCTTGTCTGTGTCATAAGCCACTACCCTCTTAGAACTGCTTCAAACCAACAGCAAAACCATTTGTTTCATGGATAAAGAAACAGAGGTGACCCTTAAGTGAGGGACAAACTCCAACAGGGGCATGGGAAAAGAGACATCCATTCCTTGTGTTTGCTCAGTCTTTGGTGATGGGGGTGGTTAGCGTGTGCCTTTCCCCAGCAAGTGTCACCTGGAAAACACTAGGCCAATATTCTAACTTGGACAGAGGTCCTCACCCCACAAGGTAATAGGCGCACCCTGGTTTATTTTTTAATGTGGATGCTACTATTTAAAAATAATGATCCTCTGAATGTATATGCAAGGAAAACCACAAATACATCTATCTTACTCAGTTCTCAAAAATACTATTCCATTGAGAAGCCAACATCCACAGGAGGTACCTACACGGATTTTCTTTCTGTTTCATTGGTCCAGAAACAAAATGAAACAAAACAAATTAAAAGAAAAAACTAAGCATCTTTGGAAATATGACTATTTTCCCATGAAAAGATCATTGGTTAAAAGGTGGGTAATGACTATATAGTTTTTCCCTTTACCCTGTGCTATACAGTATTCCAGGAACTGCTGCTTTCAAATTAATGACAAGGTCCAAAAAATTTTATCACCTAGAATTGAGTGTTAAGACACTCAGTCATTATTTGAAGATTTTATACTATGAATTTGCCTACTCGATAAGCTTTTATTATAACTACCAAATCCATAATCATGACGATTTTGTGGCCATTTGTAGACATGCTTAGGGAAGCAAACGCTGGTGTTACAGAGGCTGCGCAAGGTGGTACAGCTCTCAGACGGTAAACAAGGGCCCTCTCTGGTTTATGTGGAGCCATATTTTCACATTTTTGTGCTTTCTGTTGGTGACTTCACTGTGTAAAATGACTCCCAAACTCTGTGCTGAAGTATTGTCTAGTTTTCATATATGTGTATGAAAATGTCACATGAAAGCCTGTATTCTGCATACTTAATATTGCACTCATAAGGGGCAGAAGGCTACAATGTGCCTTACAGAAAAAATACCAATGTCAGATATGTGTCATTCAGGCACAGAGATGGTGCCTGAATGTTGATTATGAGTTCGATGTTGCCAAATTAACAATGTATATTAAATAAGATACCTTCAAATAAATACAAACATAAAACAAGGCTAAGTGTCAGATGGCTGATGGAAATGTGACTAAATGCTAACAGGAGGCTAACTCTGCAGTTCCCTCAGAAGCATTGGTTCAGGATTTGCCAACTCAATGCTCACCATGATTTAGAGAATTTAACTCCTTTAATATCAAGAATGTAAAGAGTCAGTTTTGGGGCCAGGCATATAGCTCAGTGGCATGGTGAGGTCTTGAATTCAATT
>RJWM01038228.1:0-16878 GCA_004363535.1 Dasyprocta punctata | reverse complement strand
ATTGAGTCTCTACCCTTAGGAAAAGAACAATGATGGGGAGGCATGAAGGACACAGGCAGGACACTTTCAACTTTCTCATTGCAAAGGTGTGGGGGGACAATGGCCAGGAAGTAGAGCAGGACATTGCAGCACAGGTTTTGGCCTGCAGATGTATGGAATGGTAGTTATGTAGGCCCCATGTCCATTCTTTTTTTTTTTTTGTACCAGGGATCAAACTTAACCTCGTGACTGCCATGCAGGCACTTAGGCCACTGAGCTAAATCCCTGGTCCTATTTTTCGAGACAGGGTCTCACTATGCAGTTTAGGCTGGCCTTGAACTTACATTGTAGCCCAGGCTGGTCTTGAACTCACAAGGATCCTCCTGCCTCAGCCTCCCAAGTGCTGCCCGTGTCCATTCTCATGGTATCCCAGGGAAAGCTCTTCTAATTGTTAGTGGGCCAGGGAACTGATCAGCATTTCAGTTGGGAAATTGAGGTTGAGACAGGTATCATGACCTGCTTCAAATCTTAGGCTGCTGTGAATTGGCATCTCACTGCTCATATCTGTGACCCTGTGATTTCTTGTCCATGAAATGGGATGGCAGTGAACTCTACTCAGCTTTGTGGCCCTAGCAGGTCATAACTGGGTGGTGAGATCTGGATGTATATTGGATCTTTGACCTTTGAGGACATGGCCCCCAGCATCAAGATGGCAGATCTTGGGCTGGAGTGGTGCGTCGTGGGACAGTGCTTGTCCAGCACAGATGAGGCTGTGAGTTGCACCCACACTGCCTTGAAGAAAAACAAAAAGGCACCAAGTCTCATTTTTGCACTGCTCCACCTGGGTCCCCAAAGGCCTGTGCAGTGAGAGTGTGTCCTGCAATGAGAATAGGTCCTTAAATTTCATGGACACCTTGAGTGGATGAGCACCCTGCCCTTCTTCCTGCAGTTTCGGTGCCGCTTTGGGGACGTGTTCAGCCTGCAGCTGGCCTGGAATCCAGTAGTTGTGTTCAACGGCCTGGCCTCTGTGCGTGAGCTGCTGGTGGACCACAACGAGGACACCGCAGACCGGCCACCAGTTCCCATGAACGAGCACCTGGGCTTCGGGCCACGATCCCAAGGCAAAGGGTGGTGGGGCAGAGACAGCATCCGGGACATGGGAGGCAGTGGTCAAAGGAAGGATAGGCAGGGTCTACTGGGGGCAGTGATGTGATCAAGGGACACAAGGAAAAGCCAGCACATCCTGGGGGTGAAGCCTAGAACAGGAGCCTGGAAATGGAAACTAAGTGTGTGGTGTGTCAGGATTGAGTCTCTACCCATAGGGAGAGAAGAATGATGGGAAGGTGTGAAGGATGCAGCCAGGTACAATTAATCATGTGCGTGTTGTGCCTATGCCTGCATCCTAACCAGGGGTGGTCATGGCGCCCTACGGACCCGCCTGGCGTGAGCTGCGCCGCTTCTCCGTGTCTACTCTGCGCAACTTTGGTCTGGGCAAGAAGTCGCTGGAGCAGTGGGTGACTGAGGAGGCCTCTTGCCTCTGTGCTGCCTTTGGCACCCAGGATGGTGGGTGATGGGCTCTGCACACAAAATATGGACAAGGTGGCAGGGGACTAGGAGACAACAGGGGCCCACCGACCCATATCCCTGTTCCCAGGACACCCCTTTAGCCCAAATGCCCTCCTGAACAAAGCAGTGTGCAACGTGATCGCCTCCCTCATCTACGCACGTCGCTTCGAGTATGACGACCCGTTCTTGGGCAGGATATTGGACCTGCAGGCGAAAACTATGACAGAGGGCCTTGAGTTGATCCCCCAGGTGAGGGGCTCAAGGGAGACCTGCAGGGACCGCTCTGTGCACAGGGTCTCCATTGGGAAGGGTACGTGTGAGGGGTCCTGTGGAGAGGGAATCTGAGAGGCCACTGCAGGAGGAAAGCCCAGGGGTAAAAAATCTCAGACAACACTAAAGGGAGAGATTGCCCAGGGTCAGGGACCCATAGAGGGTCAAACCCTGTGCCTCCTATCCACCTTTAAAGCCCTACAGGCCCATGAGATTTCCAGGGTAGGATGTTACTTGTGGCATCCCAGGTCCAGGAGAGAATGTAGAGGCTGGCACTTGGCAGGGAGCAGGATACCGGTGGGGACAGGCAGGTTCCAGGTTCTCCTGTCTGTGACTGTCACAGGTGCTGAATTCATTCCCAGTGCTCCTGCGCATCCCAGGAGTAACTGACAAGGTCTTCCCCGCACAGAAGGCATTCTTAACCATGATGGATGAGCTGGTGACAGAGCACAGGGCAACCCTTGACCTGAGCCAGCCACCCCGAGATCTGACTGATGCCTTCCTGGGTGAGGTGGACAAGGTAAAGTGTGGATTCTAAGGGAGAGGTTAAGGACTGTGGGCTGAGGCTATTGTGAGGTGTGAGATATGGTGGGACCTCTGTTTTTCCCAGTACCCGGCACCTGGGGGTGTGAGTACAGTTGGGGTCATTTAGGGACTTCCTTCATCTTCCCCCTGAACCCACCCTCTCTGCCTGGCCCAGGCCAAGGGGAACCCTGAGACCAGCTTCAATGTTCAGAACCTGCGCCTGGTTGTTTCTGACTTGTTCATGGCAGGGATGGTGACCACTTCGACCACGCTGGCCTGGGCCCTGCTGCTTATGATTCTGCACCCGGAAGTGCAGCGTGAGCCCAGCTGGGAATGGTGGGAGAATGAGGGAGGAAAGTAACAGTAGGGTCTCCAAGCTGAGTTCATGGAAGCCATGAACTTTTCCAGGGTCTTGGAAGTGAGCCATGCTCCTCACTTGGACATAGCACTTAACATGGGTAAGAGGAGAGGGTCAGGAACAAACCTTGGGGACTGATCTGCAGTGGGGCCACTTGTCTGTCCAGGTCGTGTCCAACAGGAAATTGATGAAGTGATAGGGCAGGGACGGCATCCAGAGATGGTGGACCAGGCCAGCATGCCCTTCACCAACGCTGTGATTCACGAGGTACAGCGCTTCGGAGACATCATCCCAATGAATTTACCCCACATGGCGTCACGTGACATTGAGGTGCAGGGCTTCCTCATCCCCAAGGTAGGCCTGAGTCTCTCCTTCCCCAGCTTGGCCACACCCGGAGAAAGCCAAGCAGCACCCAGGCCAGCCAGTCCTGGGTTCTGTAGGTGCTGCCAGGACCAATTGGGGTGTACATGATGCTGACTGCAGAGAGTTCCACCTTGTCCACCCAGGGTCCCTGGGGTAGTAGGATGAAAACTAAAACAAGTGTATTGGTGGAGCTTCTACTCAGAGAAATAGATGGTAGCGGGACCCATGGGAGCCTGACCACTTGGATGTGCCATGGGATCATGGAGGGTGCTGAGAAGTTTCTGGGACTGAGGGTTAACTGAAATGGTCCATTTGTGTACCTGGCAGAGTATGCTTGTATGTGCTTATGGAAGAGGGACTTGTGTCCCCTATCACAATCCACCTTGCTAGCAGTCATCCTTTACCAGGGGACAGTGTTAGTCGTCAACCTGTCATCTGTGCTGAAAGATGAGACTGTCTGGGAGAAGCCCTTCCATTTCCACCCGGAACACTTCCTGGATGCTGAGGGCCACTTTGTGAAGCACGAGGCCTTCATGCCATTCTCAGCAGGTACTTTTAGGGTGCCTGGCTTGTTGACCGCTCTCCAGGATGCCTTTCAGAAGCAGAGCCCATGGCCCAGACTGAGCCCCATCCCACCCACAGGCCGCCGTGCATGCCTCGGGGAGCCCCTGGCCCGCATGGAGCTCTTCCTCTTCTTTACCTGCCTGCTACAGCGCTTCAGCTTCTTGGTGCCTGAGGGGCAGCCCCGGCCCAGCGACCAAGGTGTCTTTGCTTTCCTGAATGCCCCTTCCCCCTACCAGCTCTGTGCTGTGTCCCGCTAGAGAAGGCACAACAAGTAAACTTTGCTTCATTGGGAACCTGATGTGAAATAAAATCCTCTGTGTGGCTGCAAACCGGTGTGTGGGTCTCAACCTCCAGCTAGCCCTGTCCCTGATGTATCCTCAGCCACTTGTCTATGTGAACCCTAATCCTGTCTCATCTGTGCTGTCCTGGCCACTGGAGTCCAGGAAACCATTGGGTTTACAGAGGCTCAACTGTTGACAGCTCACCCCATGTCACCCATGAGACTTAGCCCTGGCTCTGGGTTGTTCCTACCCCCCAGGCAGCAGTCTGGGCTCCAGGGGTCTCAGGGAGGGGTTGAGTGTGAAAGGGTTTCTGCTCTGAATCTGTGTGATCTTTGGCTGACTGACAGATGCTGCTGGTGGTCGTCAGGTTTCGCAGAACTAGAAAGGCCGTTACCCTCACGGTTGTACTCAGGACAAGGAGAGGATATAGATGAAAATCAGCATCAGTAAAAGTCACTGGGCAGAGTCCAGGAAGACAGGCACAAGCATTCAGCTGTGCTGTCTGAGGAAAGTGGTCCAGATGATGTCAGGTCTCCAGCCACAAGGTGGGACACAGATCTGGTGGGCACTGCTCACCAGGGAGGCTCAGCCGACCCTGTGTCCAAGGATCCATCCTGTTAGCATGGAGGATGTATGTGGGTGACCTCAGTGACTTAACTCACCATCTCCCCCAGGGTCAGAATGAGACAGCCTAAAACCCCCATTTGGTCATGTTACTGGAATAAACTGTGGGGTGTGCCCTATAGATGCTGCTATACCAAGTCATCTTATCAGGAAGGTTGTGCCATGGCCTTGGCTTAGGTTTCGCAGCTGCTCATCAGGAGTTCGGGATTTATTTTTAGCACATTGAAGGCTGCACTGCCAGAGCCTATGGAGGAACTACCACACATGCCACCTGCCTTGGCTCTTAGAGCAAAATGATCACTGTTGGGAGCAGCTGAGCTGGAGATGGTTCACACGAGCAGAGCCAAGAGCTAAGCCAGCTAACCATGTTCCTGCGCGGGAACCAAGACATGAGAGGCAAGCTACTTAAGCAAAGGAGTGTCATGTGACAAATGTATAAATAAATGCACTGTGGTGCTTGAGCAGTTTCTTTCCTCTCATCATAAGAGAGGGCTCCACCTGAACTCACCTTTCTGTATATTGGCTCTTATCTTTATTTCTCCATCTTCTCGCCATCCTTCCACACTGGAACTTTGAGAGCTGTGCTGGACACGGCAGATCACAGATGTACAAGTGTCTGTCTTAATTTTTTTAAATTTTGTTATGACACCTACCAAAAATTTACCACCCCCCAGACTACCCTGTTTTGGTCATGTTGAGGGTCAAACCCATTGAGGATCAAACCCAAAGCCTTCCTTTGCATATGTTCATGAGGTCTTCTACCACTGAGTACACTGCCAGCTCCATCTCACCCATTTCCAAGTTTACTTTTCAGAAGTATCAAGTATGTTAATCATGTGCAAACATCGCTCCTGCTCATTCACAGATTTCTTTTCATCTGGCACAAGTGAAGTGCTAAGCCACTTAGACAGTAGTTCCCCATCCCGTGGGCCCCTAGCCCCTGGCAGATGTGATCTACCATAGTTTCTGTAAATCTGAGTAGTGTAGCTAAGTCATCCAACTGGGATCATACTTGGTTTGCCTTTTGTGACTGGCTTATTTCACTTGATAGCATCCTCAGAGTTCTTTCATTTTGTAGTAAGCATCAGTAAAGCCTCCCTTTTAGAGGCAGATTAAAATTCCCTTTCTGGATGTGTATTAGTCCCCGTCAAATGCACACTTTCTTTTTTTCTTTCGTTTTCGTTGTTTTGAAGTGTGGGCACCATAGTCCAAAATCTTCCATAGAAAATTCTACACAAAATTCATAAATTGTATGTATTCATTTGTTCATTCACTCATTTTGAGGCAGGGCCTAAATTACTAAATTGCCCTAGGCTGGGTTCAAATATTGGATCCTCTTGCTCAGGCTCCCAGACAGCTGGGATTAAAGGTGTACCTCACCATGCCCAGGACTGTGAGTTTTAAATTGTGAGCCATCTGGAGGGGTGTGGTTAATCTCAGGTCTTCTTCCTCCCTCCCACTTATTAAGGACATGAATGATACCCTGGCCTAGCGCCTTCAGGCTGTACAGGCTGTGGACAATCCTGAGCGTTTTGGTCATAATAGGTACAAGTATTTCTTTTTTTTAAAGCAGAATAATATTCCATTGTGTGAATATGCAGTTATCCCCCCATACTTCCTGTTTGTCCCTCTTTGGTTTCTTTTAAAGGTGTACAGTCACAATCCAAAAATCTTACATGTCAACTCCAGAAATAATTCATGAATTTTAAATTATGAGTCATAATAATGAATGTGACAAATCTCACACCTTTGTTCTTTCCCACTCATAAGGATGTGAATGATACTTTTTTCTATCATATTTGTGCTATAGTGGCAAAAAAGCTGTCAGCCATTTAGTCTGTTATCAGATCGACTACTGCTCTGTCACAGTGTTGTGTTTAAGGTAGAAGAGGACCAGCCAAATGCACATCTCTGCCTTCACCCTTCGTCTCACTTCCTGTCATCACACAGACACTGCATCAGCTCACAGCATCCCCTGAGAAATACAGGCAGCACAGTAAGGTATTTGTGGTGAGAAAACTCAAATACCTGTATTACAGCATATTACTCTTTGTCATAGGTATATTTGTTAAGGTCCTCTGAGGGGAAAGACTATATATATATATTCATTAGGTAGGTTTACAATATCAGAGGCAAAGGGGTCCACAGTGGTCATCTCTGTCTCTGAGAGCTGAAGATCCAGTAGATACTTAGCCAAGAAGTTGGAATCCCCAGAACAAGCAAGATCAAGGATGATACATGAGTCCATGGTTGAAGGCTTGGAAGCTCACTGGGGTGTCACCTGTGGCAGTCTGCATCAAAGGCTGAAGGGATTGGAGACTCAAGCAGCAGTGTCCAAAGGTAAAAGCTGCTAAGAATGAACCTACTCAGGAAGAGTAGAGCCCTTGGAACAAAAATGCTTCCTCTTTTTTCCCTCTTTATTCCATCCAGGCTACAAGCATATTGGTTGTGCACCCTCAACTGGAGTGGGTCTTTCCCTCTTAATTTGTTATCTATGTGTCGGTCATCCAGACACATCTATAGCTATGCTTCACTAATCCATCGTTTGCTAGTCTGACAGATATTTCTTAATCCATTCCAGCACACACACATCATGATTAATACATACAGTATTAATTTAAGCACGAGACTTTATGAAGTATTTTTTTTATGGGTTGATTCTATCGGTAATGTCATGAATCCACTGGAGTCTTAGAATATATCCCAATTGTTAAGAGACTTCTACTGTCCTGTATTCTGTTTATACTCTTACCTGTCAATGAATAATTGTGTTGCTTCCACCTTCGTCCACAGAGAATAATGGTGCTATCATCAATTTTTGTGGGTGCATTCCAGAATCATATGGCAATTTTCCTTAGTTTTTTCAGGACTCACTGTAGTATTTGCCATGGTGCTTCTACCATTTGATGTTCCCAACAAGGGTGCACCAGCCTCCACATCTCCACAGCCTGGTAGCCTTATTTTCTGTGCTTGTTTTCTTGATGGAAGACAAGGTAATGGATGGGAGGTGGCATCCCATTGTGATTTTGCCTTTCATTGGCCTAATGATGAGTGCTGTTGAGCATCTTTTCACTTGTATTGGCTATTTGTATATTTTCTGTTGAGAAATTCTATGTGTTCAAGTCTGGTTTTCTTCTTTCTAATCCAATTCTCTTGTTTTCTTTTTCTGTGTACATTCAAGGTGTTAATATGTGGCCTGAAATTATTTCCTCCCATTCGGTGGCTTGCCTGTGTCTTAGTTACTTTTCTGTCACTGCTGAGACAAAATACTTGACACCCAAAGTTAAAGGAGGAAAAGTTCATCATGCTCACAGTTTGTGGAGGTTTCAGTCCATAATCAGCTGGCTCCATGCCAGGGTAGCATGGCAGCAGGGAAAGAGTTCATGGAGGCAGAAGACAGCAATAACAATAAGAGCAAAAGGGGGATGGGGAGAAACAAGCCTGTTTTCCTGACTTATACTGAATGCAGTCTACTCACCTTAGGGTGGGTATAGCACTGATACCTGCAAACCCAGCACTAGACAATGAACCAATCATTAATTCTAGATTCAGCCGCCTCTAAAAAGCCTGACCCCCACAACTGCATGAGCCTTTGGTGGGACATCCAGACAAACCATAACGTTTTGCCCCGGTCTCCCAAAGACTCATGCACATCCCTTTATGCAAAAGGCATTTCGTCCATCTCTAATAGTTATCAAAGTTAAAACTGTTTCAGGATTGTTGAAAAGTTCCTAAGTATCCTCCAAGATGTAGGGGAAACTCTTAGCTGTGAACCCTTGTACAAATTAAAAGAAACATCCAACAATCATTGACACAGGATAGACATTTTAATTCCAAAAGTTACAAACAGGGATAGAAAGAAGTGGGGTCAAAGCAAGTCCACATTCCATCAAGGCAAACATTAAGTCCTATAGTTCCATGTGTAGCATCCGAGGCAATCTGTGGCAAGCAGTAAGCTCCAAAGGAGGTGCGTAGCTCTGCCTCTGTGGCACTTTCTGTGGATGTAGCTCCCAAGGCTTCTCTCTTGGTTCAGCTCTGCTCCATCTTTGTAGTTTTCTTCAAATGATCCAAGTTTCTGGCTTTTCCAAACTTCTGGCATCTCCACTGCATCTTTGGCTTCACCCTCAAAACTTCACCCACAGCCCTCTCAGGGGCACACTGTATGGCCTCACAGGCCTTGTGAAATCAAGGTGGAAGCCTTCTTAACCCCACAGTTCTTGTGTTCTGCGTGCATCTAAAAACAATGCCACAGGGATGATGCCAAAGTATTCTGCCAGCAGGAGCTATTGTGAAGTTCTTTTCACTCTTGGTTATAGGGTTCAAGTGCTTATATTGCTGAGCACTCTGTATCCAGTTCTGAGGAACAAATCCTCTAGGCTGCCACCATCTTGGAATATTTTGCACGATGGATTTCTTAAAGCAATGTGTTTTCACTTTTGCAATTTTGAGACTGCAAAGGGTGGAGACTTGCTCCTTCCTGTGATGCCCTTAGGCCATCTTTGCTATTCTCCTGTTCCTTTGCAGCAGTCAAGATCTCCTCAGGTCTGTCTTTGTGGTCCACAGCTTTACTGGAGCTTCTTTTGTGAACAACTCTCAGCATTTTAAATTATTTTTCTGGGCTCTTTGTTATTGATTCTCAACGTAAATCTGGCTAAAAGACCCCAGCAGTAGCCATGCTACCACCTCAACATTAGATTCCCTTGAAATTTCTTCTGCCAGGCTAGTTATCCCCTTCCCTTAATCTCAGTCTCAGGCAAAGTCTCTGGACATGAGCAAAATGCAGACAAACTTTTTGCCAAGTCATAAAACACATGTCTGGCGTCCAACAGTCAATGCAGTCCTTCCCAGCAGAAACCTCCTGAGTCTGGTCTTTACCAGCACGACTTTTATCAGTGTTCGAGTCTTCTGAGCTCTGACAAGAAAATCTCCCATTCAGAACAGCCTAAGGCATTTCAGCTCTGTCTCAGCTAGCATCTCTGAACCTTTCCGGTTTCTTCTCACAAGCCATTCCCTAAAGCTCCTGAACCACATACTAAGGCATAGTCACAGCAATGACCCTACTTCCCTGGTACCAACTTCTGTCTTAGTTACTTTTCTCTCATTGCTGAGAGAAAATACCTGACACTCAAAGTTCAGGGAGATACGTGGAGGTTTCAGTTAATAATCAACTGGTTCCCACTTGGGGTGGGATGACAGAGGGGTAACAGTTCTTAGTGGCAGAAGATAGAAAAAGCAAGGGTGGGAGGAGCAAGACTCTTTTCCTCCCTTTTCTATATGGAGGCTACCTGCCCAAGGGTGGGTATAGCACTCATACCCCTAATCCCAGCACTAGACAATAAAACAATCACAAATTCTAGATTCAGCTGCCTCTGAAAAGCCTGATCCACAAGACCACATGAGGCTTTGTGGGGACATGCAGACAGAGATCATAACAGCCTGTTTCCTCTGTTGATAGTGACTTCAATGAGATCAAGCATGTTCAGGGTTCTGTTGCTGTAGACAATAGTGACTTTGGAGGCACAATAGTTTTTAATATTCATGAAGTCCAATTTTTCTTTCTTGCTTTGTGCTGTTGGCACCCTAGCCAGTACAACATAGCCAATTCCAATGTGGTTTTTGTCCCATGTTTTATTGCTTTGTGCTGCTGGTGTCCTAGCCAGCATGACATAGCCAATCCCAGTGTGGATTCGGTCCCATGTTTTCTTCTAAGAGTCTTAGAGTTTGAACTCATACAGCCAGAGATTTGACCCATTTAAAGTTAATTTTTGAGTAGGCTGATAGCTAAGGTTCCAGTTTCCTTCTTATGCATGTGGATTTCCTGTTTCTCAATATTTTCTCAAAAGAATGTTTTTTTTCCAAATTTCCTGAAAGTCATTTGGCCACATACAATCATGGGTTGCTTCCTTTGAGGCACATAATGTGAGAAGAGCATTGTTAGGGGATTCATTGGCTGGGTGGAATCTTAGAGTAGACTTATACAAACCTAGATGGTATAGCCTAATCACACCTAGGCTGAATGGTAGTCTATCTCTTACAGGACCTTCCCTTTTTCCTTTTCTTCTTCCCCCCTCCCCATTCGTTCCCCATCGCCCCTCCCCCTATTGCTCCTTTCCCTCTTCCCCTACTTTCAGCTCCTCCTTCTCCTTCTCCTTTCATTTCTATTAGGAATCGAACTCACATCCTTCACATGCTTCTATGTACCCAATAATTTTTAATCTCTTATTTTGAGACACTATCCCAAAATGTTTGGATTATAGGTGTGAATCACACCCACTTTACAACTTCTTCCTATGCTGAATGGTAATCACAATTGTAACACAGTGAATACTATGTTACTAGGGAGAGTCAGTTTTCAGCACTATTATAATCTCTCTCTCTTTTTATTTTTTTTTTTTTTGGTCAGTACCGGGGATCAGACTCACAACCTCATACCTACCACACAGGTGCTTAAGCCACTGAGCCAAACTCTGGGCCCTAGTTTTTTAAGGCAGAGTCCCACACATAGTTCAGGCTGGCCTTGCACTCACACTGTAGATCAAGCTGGCCTTGAACTCACAATGCTCCTCCTACCTCAGCCTCCTGAGTGCTGGGATTAAAGGTGTGTGCCACCACGCCCGGCTAATAAAAAATACTTTGATGGATTCGTTCTTCTTTAATTTCTAAAATCTTCATGGATATCTTCTTTAAATTCTTTCAGCAATGTTTTAGTTTTCACTGTGCATATCCTTCACTTACTTGGATTGCTTACTTGCCAAATTCCTTTCTTTTTGATGCTATTTTGTAGCATCTGGCTGCAGCTCTAGGTGTTCCCAGGGGAAGGATGGTGAGAGAATGTAAAAATAAATAAAGGAAGAAATGAAAGCTGAGGTCAGGTGGAACTCTCTATCTTGAGGAAAGGAATTGCTCAACAACTGTAGCTCAATCATTTAAAGATTAGCAACCTAGTGTCATATGACATCCGGTTGCCTGGTAATCTGCATCCATAGCAACCTAAGGGTTTAGTGTTCTCTGTACTGGAACACCTGTTTGCCAGGGTGCTCATTGTTCTCCCACTGGGCTTGCCTAACTCTTGCATGTGTGATCAATCTCCAGCTTCAGCTGCTCCCTACATCTCCTCCTTTTCCATTCTGTGGTTGTAAGCAGTGGGTGGTATGTTGAAGTTGAAGAGCTGTGTTTGGAGAACTTTGTAGAAGACCTTTTTACTCTTGAACCCTTTCTATTTTGAGTGGACTTACTCATTTAGGCTAAAGATTTCTAGTTCAAAGATTTTAAGTCCCTGCATTTAACCATTTAACTTTGTATAGTCCATTAATCCATAGCAGTAGTCATTTACTAGTGTAGCTGGTAATTTTCAGAAGATGTTAGTCATTTTCCTTTCTTTTATAACTAACATTTATTATGGTATTGTTTTATATCTCTTGTAATTATATTTTTATGCAGGATGTCTAAGACCAAGTTAAGGCGAGATCTGTATTAATTAGAATCAATCTCTTGCTATCTATCAAGGGCCATATAGTCTCCTCAGGAATTGTCTTGGAACCATGCACAGCACCTCTTAGTACTTTTGTCACGGTCAACCATCTGGAAAAGCCATGGCCATTGTTCAACCAAGTTATTTTTCATGAAATATTGGATTTTTTTTCTCCTAGTGACTTTCCTTAGGCACACTATACACCATTGATCACTTTTCTCTGTGATCCCACAGTGTCCTTGTTCAGAAGATCAGGGACTCTCCCAGTTTAAGATGTCACATCACAAGTTCTCTGCTGTCCTAGGTCCTCACTGACCTTGTAGGGTTAGGGTTAAAACATTGGCTATCCTCTTAGCCCATTTTTCTTTGTAGTTTTTGCTCTCCAAACCTCAGTTGTTGAACATCCAGAAGAGAAGATTGACAATAGTGTAGTGTAATAGAGACAGTAAGCTTAACATTATTATCTTATCTAAATATCAAGCACCTTAGAACATAAAATGGAACCATTATTTTGTACTAACCATGCATGTTTTAACATTTGAATCCCTTTGGAATGTTAACAGTTATATATTTTGCATAGATGGCTGGGGATATAGCTCAGTGGCATAAGTGCATGCCTGCAGCATGAGTTCAATCCCCAGAACCAAAAAAAAACAAAAACAAAAACAAAAAACAAACAAAACAGAAACAAAAACAAACAAAAAAGTGTGTGTGTGTGTGTGTGTGTGTGTATGGCATAGAAAATTTGAAATCAAAACTATATGTAATATTGTTCCATGACAATTACGACATTTTGTAACACACTTGAATTTCCATTTTGACATAAAATATTCCTTTTAGTCAATCATATAAGAAGCTTTTACCTAACTTATTGACCTTAGTTGGGATGTACGTCTCAGAATTTTTTGTTAAAGGCAGTGGCCTGAGTCTGAAAGAAAAGTCTGTCAGCATAAACAGTCCCTGCATTACATTTTGGAAGACCTGTAATCTGGAGGCATGAATACATTTGATATATCATGAGGTTAATCACAATCAATTGTCATAGCCATATGAAAACCATTGTACCAGAGCATCTTTAAATAAAAAACCTCATAGTCTGGAAAATTTAATCCTTTTGATGATGACCAATGTAAACATTTCACAATAGCATATTATTAATAGCAATTATCGTGGTATCTCCCATAAGGCTATGGAGATCATTAGAGCCTCCCATCAATGAACAAGAAATGGTTAAAATTATTCCAGGTACCTGCTTTCTTATTCACCAATTGGAGTCCTGTTCAATTATGTCCCCCAACCCAAGGAATTTCTGTTTAGTATGTTTACAATTTTTTGATGACCCGTGAAAATCCAATCACAACATTTAACACATTATTTCTGAATAATGAGAATTTCAAGTCATAATGCCCAACAATATACATTACATTTACACAACCAATTTTAGCATTATTTTGACCAACTGGCAACCCAGGTGGAAGCATGCTTTTTAAATCTATAACCCAAATTATATTATGAATAAATGATCTAAAAATGCGAAAGAAAAGAGAAAACATTGAGCTTAAATAAAAAACATCTGTGCACAGATATGACAAACACAAAAAAACGAGTACACAGCTCAACAGACTGGACAAACAAACATCTTACGAAATCAGAGTGCATTCGAATGTATTTTTGACCAAATTGAATTATAATAACTTTTTATAGTTTTAGAAGTTATAACAATAGACTCATCAGATTTTGTTGTAGGTCAGTTAGCAGAGGTCTCTTGCAAGAATAATTTGGAAGGAATAAAATGTTTTATTTATATTCAATATACATTTTTGTATTTTATTTTGTCTTAAGAATACTAGTGACTTTTTTGTCCCTTTCTTTCACACAGTTTTCAGCTCAGTTATCTCTATACATTCAGTCACCTACACAGACCTTCAATTCCTATTTTTGGTTACCATGTCCTGGGCATTCTGGGTCCATTTCTTTAACTGGTCCCAGGTGAGGTCTAGCCCCATTCTTCTCTATCAGCTGTGGTGTGGTCTCTGAGGCATCACTGTCATAGGACTGATCATTGGTTTCTTGAGTGATGGAATCAACTGTTTCTCTGAGTATAGGTCCATGAAACATCCAGGCAGCATGCTGTGGTACCCAGACAGGCCATTCAGCATTCTCTGGAAAAGCACGAGCATAGCCTTGACCCCAAATAGCGCTTAGTTGTGTCCTTTCCATTCTCTAGTATGAAGATGTTTCCAAAGGACCCTTCCCAGCATTTTTTCTTTTCTTGAATTGTCTTTTTGCTGCTGTACGTCGATCCTTAGTAGGTGCTGTAGTTGGGGGTTACAGGGAGAACAACTGCATACAGGACACAGAATTTATAATACTGTTTTATGATGGTCTCCCAGAGTTAAACACAAGAAAGTGCAGGAAAATCTGTCCACAACACTAAGACCCAGAATATTCAGCCAAGGGCCTGGATCCCACAGCAATGTCTTGCCTGAGTCCAGCTAAAGACCTAGAGTACATGACAATGACTCCCACAAGTCCAACTGGAAATCTAAGAGCCCACCATAAGGACTCACATCAGTCTATTTTTACAGATCTGCTCTGGGAAGGCCAAATGGCAGCGGTGGAAGCTAGAAAGTCTATGCCAGCAGGGGTAAGCAACTGTACAGTACGTTGAGGGTTGTACACTGGAACCCAGAAGTCACGCTCCAAATAAGAAGTGGGGCTGCCCTGAAGAGTACCACAGCCATCCTCAGTGGCAACGAGGTCCCAAGCTCCTCTGACGATGAGAACAGTCGAGTACAAGTCAGGATGCCCAGTGTGACAAGCTTCTCCAGCACACATCTTTCCCTCCAGAGCCAGGAAGCAATGCTCAATGTGAGGAGAAGAGCTCCCCCAAAGTGAACCACAGTCACTCTCAGCGATGAAGTCCTGAGCTCCTCCAGTGACAATGGCCAAATTCATACCGGGGAAGGCAGCATGACAAGCTCCTCCAGGAGAACCAATGGCCTGAAACAGCAATCCTTGGGAGCACCCACAATGCCTTGCTCTTCTTCTCCACATCTCTATTTATGCTGGCAACTTTCTTCAGGTGGACCATTTACACTCAGCACCATACTGGTGTAATTCAGCTCATGTTAATCTGTCCAGCAGTTTTTAATCCATAACAGTAGGATTTTAAAAGTTAGTATTATATATGCTAAGTGAAGTCTATTATGAGCTATACATTTTACTTTAAAAATCCCCCTTTTGTTTTTGTAATCAAATTTTGAGCATATGATGAACATGTTTAACGATTTTTTTTTTTTTTTTTTTTTTTTTTTTTTTTTTTTTTTTTTTTTTTTTTTTTTTTTTTTTTTTTGCGGTACCAGGGATTGAACTCACAACCTCGTGCCTGCCAGGGCAGGTGCTTAAGCCTCTGAGCCAAACTCCTGGCCCTGGTTTTTTGAGGCAGGGTCGCACTGTGTAGCTCAGGCCGGCCTTGCGCTCGCGTTGTAGCCCAAGCCGGCCTCGAACTCACAACGCTCTGCCTACCTCAGCCTCCCGAGTGCTGGGATTAAAGGCATGCGCCACCATGCCCGGCTACGTTTAACAATTTTTAGCTTGTTGAATGGCATCTGAGGGACTAACAGTGACAGTAGCTAGCAATCTTTCTTTTGCAGCATTTCTGTCAGTGAGGGGCCCTGGCAATTGGGAATGAAAACATAAATGACCAGTTAAACAGGGAACATGATATGACCATATGACAAATTGGAGAGTATGAAATAAATGAAGAAGATCTTCCTGGTTGGTATGAATGGTGGCAGTTTTAATGTGGGACATCACACTGCAAACCTAAGTGCTGTCTGAATAGAAGGGCTAATTGGAGTGGATGAATGATCTTGTAAGGCTTGCAATTTTGTCTTTTGTGCAGAAGAAAAACCCATGTGCTGTATTAGGGTTTCTGGGGGCTCCAGCTTGTTGCTCCATCTCCAGCTGAGGTTCCTGCTTCACCACAGGGGATGTGAGTGAGCTTCCCTGCCAGCAGCAGCTTGCCAGCCTGGGGGAAGAACTGTTTCCCTTGGCATCCTTCTTTGGCACCAACACTTTGGTGGCAGTGACTGGGAGGGAGGTCAATGCCCACCTTCCTGCCAGGTGTGAGCCCCATCACCGGTGCCTCCCTCTCCCCAGAGGACATGGCAGTCATTGCCTCTGTGGCATGGCCTCCTTTTTTTTTTTCCTTAAATACAAATTTATAAAAGACGTATAACAGCACAAAAAAATCATGTAGCACTTATATGTATACGACTAATAAAATACATGCAGTGTCAGTGTATTGAAAACTAAAAAACTGATACTAGAAAGCAAAAAATCCCCAAGTAAATGTAGAGTTATATTGTGAATTTGAAGCAAGTATTCCTAAAGTGAATAACAATTCTGAAAAACAACGAAGTTTGAGAAATTACATTACCACATATCAAGACTTACTACAAGCCATAGTGAGACAGTGGTATCTTGAAGACAGTCTATTACCAGCTTGTGAAAGCCAAATGTTGAATTTTTAGAACTCTTAAGGGTTGGTTGTTGTCTTATAGGTTATTGGAAATTGTCTACTGTGAGAATATTTTTTACAGAAAAATCAGCAAACCACAAATCAGGACCATATTACCCCTAACCACTAGGAATCCAGTCCACTGAACAGGGCCGTGCTGTCTCAGAGAAGCTCTCCTAGCCATAGCACCCCTACCGTTAGCTGGGCGGTGGCAGGCCCATGTGGAGAGATTCATGGAATAGGTCGGCCTTCCATATCAGTTTTGAGTCTACACCAAGTGGCCCAATGATATCCTCATCTACACTTTGTACAGAGAGCACAAGGTTTTGTGGAAGGGACAGATGTCTCAGGC
>RJWM01038227.1:0-16864 GCA_004363535.1 Dasyprocta punctata | reverse complement strand
GAGAGGGCAGCAAGGAGAAGAGGAGCCCAAAAGAAGACAAAGAATAAAGAGCAGAAAGATGCCCCCCATGGAAGGTAAGAAGGGAAGGAAATGTTTCTAGGTGGAGGTGACCGATGGGGGTGTGCTGTGAGTGGCTGAGGAAGACCGGATCCGTGTACCACGGAGAGCAGGGCTCGGGAGGGCGGGTTAGAAGCCAGGACTCCTCCTCTCTCCGATCCACCGCCTTTCCCAACGTCTCATCCGCGTGAGGCAGAGAGCCGTTCAGATGTGTAATACGGAGTGTGGTTCTCACTTTCATGGTGGTTGCAGTTGGTATTTGGGGGAAGGTAGAGAATAAAAAAGTAAACTGATGTATGTGTTTATAACCATGTGGAAATCTGCAAAGGTAAAAGGCAGAGAAGACCAATTCTCATTCCTTTATATTCACTGTTAATACCTGAAATGGTCTAGAAAACACGTTTCTCTCAATTCATGTGGTGGCAAAACCAGAGAAGGTGATTCAGGTTGATTACTCTCTCCCTTTCTTCCTTCCTGTCTTCCTTCCTGTCTTCCTTCCTGTCTTTCTTTCTCTCTTTCTTTCTTTCTTTCTTTCTTTCTTTCTTTCTTTCTTTCTTTCTTTCTTTCTCTTGCTCTTTCTTTCCTTCTTATGCCTGTGTAGTGGCTATTCACCCTTGTGAGTGAAGAACTATCAGGATGCCTGATTTATGGTGCTGTCTGACTGGAAGTGTGTATAAATTACATTACCCCATTTAAAATCAAGGAATTTCTGATTTCCTAAAAAATCTACAAGGATTTCAGACAAGAGACTGTGAATTTCAAAAGTGAGATTATCCATCTCACCCCAGGCAGAATGGCCATAATCAGGAATACAAAAAGCAATAAATGCTGGTGAGGATGTGGGGAAAAGAAACCTTCTACACTGTGGCGGGAATGTAAAACACTACAACCAGAATGGAGATCACTATGGAGATTTCTTACAAATCTAAAAATGGAAATTCCATTTGATCCCCCCATACCCCTGCTGAGGATATCCCCAAAAGGGTTAAAAACATCATACTATAGTGATCCATGCCTACCAGTGTTAATAGTAGCACAGCTTATGATAGCTAAAATCTGGAAACAGCCTAGATGCCCATCTGCAGATGATTGGATAATGAAGAACTTTTTGGCATAAAGAAGAATGAAATCATGCAGTTTATAGGAAAATGGATGGAACTTGAGACCAGAATGTTAAGTGAACTAAGTCAGACACAGAAGTTAAATAGCACATGGTTTTTCTTAGATGAGAAACCTAAAGCATGAAACAAAGGAGAGATGGTAGGAAATAAAAAAGGCAGACTTACTGAAGATGTGAAAGGAATCAGCAGGAGGGGGAAGAGGGAGGGTAACAGGATGGGGAGGGGAGACAAAGGAATTGAAATGACCAAGATATGCTCTATTCATACACCAATTGTCTAGAACTAATGCAACACCAATGTATTGTGAACATACATTAACAAAACATATATTATATAGAAACAAAAACTGAAGTAATAAGGTGAATAAAGGTTAAATAATATCTTTATATTCATGCATCTGCATCAAGCTGCCACACCAGATTATCTCCCTGGTAGAGTGTCCAATATCAAGTAGTTTATCCATCCACTCATCCATTTGCTTATCTATCCATCCACTCATCCATCTGTCCATCCACCCATCCATCCATTACCCATCCATCTACCACACATCCACATATTTGTGGATGAATACGTATTCATCCACCCATCTGTCCATATGTTCATTTATCAACCCCAAAACATTTACTTGAGACTCCATATGTCCCAAGCTGCAAGAAATGGTTCAAAATTACTGGGGGAATGGTAAAAACTCTTTTTTTCCCCTTGAGTAAACAACCCTACAGAAAATACTGTCTTCATGAGTGTTACTCAAGGGATAGCACCAGGTATTGGTCAGTGGAGCCCTCCAGCTCTCTTACGATTCACTCAAGGGCAAGAGGCACATTTTATCTCTAATGTCCTTTATGTTATTCTCATGGGCGCTACTTTAGTGTTTAGATACTGCAGTCTCTTAAGAAAACAACCAGGAGAGATGGAAAGACGGCTTCGCTTGGTGCTGCAGGAGGTAGCAAAAGAGATACAGAGCAGCTCAGATTCATCTCATTCGGTGGACTCCGGAGGGGCTGCAGAAATCTTTCCTGAACAACAGAATGAGAGAAAGGATGCCTTAAACTCTCATTGGAGAGATGATGCTTAGAGGGAGAGGGAAGGCTATTGGAAATATGAAAACAAAACAACTAACGCCTGTTTCTGTCACTACAGAGGCCTGTGAAGGAGGATTGTAGAGCGGACGGCGTGCTCGAGAGGTCGCAGCCACGCAGCAGAAGTGACCCACTGGGTCAGAGCCAAGCGCAGGTCCCGCAGTGTGTGGCGAGAATGGCACAGGAGGACACGCAAAGTGCAGAAATCGGGGGTGGGGCGGGGGAGGCAAGGGCGACACTGCGTTTACATCAGAGGACAGGACGAGGCTGCTCCGGAGACCTGGCCGCAGGTCTCAGGGTGCCCGGGAAGCACCCGCTCCATTGCTGGGAACTTTGGCTGGATCTGCATGGAGAGGAGGAACTGAAACTTTCCGCAGCTGATGCCTGGGGCTTGATCTGCTAATGACTCTGCGAAGCTGATTTGCCCTGAAGTTTCCAGCCATGACCTGGAGTTTTGGCCAGAGCACGATGCAAACTACTGTTGGAAGAAATGGCTTCCGATGGACAAAGGCTTTGCTCCAGTGCTGGTCCTGGGACCTGCTTCGGTTCTTGGCCGGGTCCTCACCCCCAGATCTGGCTCCGGGACAGGCACTGCTTCCATCGGAGGTGCTCTCTTGGGCATTTTGGACCCGTGTCTGCCGCAGGGCCCCACCTGCCACCAGGCCCTGGCTGGGCACCTCTGGTTTGCTGCACACATCACCAGGTCCTGGGCTGCGAGGAGGGAGCCATAAACTTCAGAATCGGATTGTTAGGTTAAGATTTTGGGGTTCTTTGTTTTTAGCAGAAAGCTTCCCTTCTGCTCCAAAGAAAATCTAGGGCCCAAACGAAATCCTAAAACAAATCAAAGGATAAAAAAGAAAGACTTTCAGGTAAGGGCTGAACCGTGAAGAGGGGTGGTATTGGGGTGGAGTAGAGAGAGACCAGCTCCGCTCCATTTTCCCTGCCCTGGAATGTGAGGGTGGGGTAAGCTGGTCGGTGAGTATTTTGTGAATATATGTGAGCGTTTTCATTGTGAAAATAATCAGGGATATGCTATTACAGTATGGGTACACTTTTATGATATGGACGGTTTTCTATACACTATACTGTGCTTCCATAACTGATGGAAATATTTCATTGATTAGAAGAGGAAAAGTGAAGACGGACACCAAGTGTGCATCTTCTAGCTGACCAGGACTAGAGTATGGGTTTTCAACACCCTGCTTTTGGTCGCACTCCAGAGAAATCAGCACCTCAGAGCTGACCCTAGTCAGCTGTACACATGTGAAGGCAAAATCGTAACAAACTGAGTCACAGATGTCACTGGCTTTTGCTTGTAGTTCATGAATGAAAACTGCTTCACTTTACAAGAGAACGGGGGTTCTGGGCCATGAAAGAGCAGGGGCTTTTATAAGCTGTTGTCCAGATTTGTTTGTTTGTTTGTTTGCTTTTCATTTTGAGGCAGCCTCTCACTAGGAAGCCCAAGCTGTCCTTGAACTTGTAATTCTCCTGCCTCAGCCTCCCGAGTAGCTGGGATTACAGGTGTGCACCACCATACCTGTCTCCAGTTTTCTTTGATGAGGGTTGAAGCAGAAGGGCTTCTTTATGATGCTGACTTGGGTACCAGCATTCCCCTGCTTTCAAGAAAAGCCAGTCTGTTTGGGGATCTATCTGCTTCCTTAAAGTTCCACTGGGATGACCTGGCATTTGAGGGTGGCAGCTTCGCTTTGGTCTGGCTTTGTCTGAGGGGTGTGGTGCAGGAACTCAGCTCAAGCAGTGGCTGTCCATCATATTTGTTTAGCCCTTGCTTATCAATTTTGATAAAAATTATTTAAAAATATAAGTCATGCTTCTTTTATTCTGTAATAATTTTGGAGAGTTCCCTCTAGTTCCACTTTGAAATAGTGGATGAAGGAGTTGTTTAGGATTCACCACTTCTATCCCCCACCCCCTCAAATGTGCCCATTATTTTCCTGGCTGATGAGGAGAGATGGAATTTTACAATAGACACACAGCACTGAAAGAACGTTCCAGTAACTAGAAGCAAAGCCGGAGACTAAATTTTACTTTCATTTCTCTTCTGAGTAGTTACTTTGAAGCTAAAAAAACACAGAGTAATAACTATTATTATTCTGCTATTTGATTATGAAAATTTGTTGTTTTTTTCATAAACTAAAATGAAAAAAAGAGAAAAAATTTAAAAGTAAAAAAACAAAAACAAACAAAAAACAAAACAAAACAAAACAAAAATCTTAAAAGCAGAAAGAAAATAAAAGCAAAGAAAAGAAAGGAAAAAAGGAAAAGAAAAAGAAAAAAAGAAATGCAGTCGGCAGTTCCAGATCTCTCTTCTTCTACTTGTTTGCTCTGGAAAATGTTTCTTCTTCACGCTATGCAGCTATCTTTTCATTATTTTCTGTTTTCAGAGTTTCTGCAGAGAATCAGCTAAATCTATGTCTTAGTATTGCCCCTTGTGAAATTAACATCTTTTTAACTTTTTTTCTGGATGCTCTAAAGATTTCCCTTTTTGTTGTTGGTTTTCTGTAATTTGCTTTGATGTTGTTTTTATCCTGCTTGGGGTTCACTGAGCTTCTCGCTTCTGTGGGTTTCCTGAGTTTTGAGAAATTCTCTTCCAGTGTGCTTTCCCCTTCCCCTGCAGCCTTTAATCATTTGTTTATCTGACCATTCCATCGTGTAACATTTCATTCTTATGCACTTTTATTTATTTTTTTTTATTTTTTATTTTTTTTTGCGGCACCGGGGATTGAACTCACAACCTCGCACTTGCCAAGGCAGGCGCTTAAGGCACTGAGCCAAACTCCCGGCCCTGGTTTTTTGAGGCAGGGTCGCACTATGTAGCTCAGGCTGGCCTTTCACTCGCGTTGTAGCCCAAGCCGGCCTTGAACTCACAACGCTCCGCCTACCTCAGCCTCCCGAGTGCTGGGATTAAAGGCGTGAGCCACCACGCCCGGCTTATGCACTTTTATTGGAGGGATGCATTTTATACTTCTTTTAATTCTCTGCATTTTATTGTGGATATTTCTTTTGTTTGTCTTCCAGTTTCCCAATCTCTTCTTCATTTTTAATAAATCTGCTGTTAAATCATCCATTTAACTCTTAATTTCAGGTACTGCAGTTTTCATTTTAAAATTTTCATTTACTGATACTGATTTGCTAAATCCTCATGTTGCCTTCTAATTTCTTAAATATGTGAATCACAGCTATTTAAAATCTATGTCTGATTATTCTCACGTGTGACTGTGCTTGCATTCTCTGTTTTTCTCTTGGTTCTATCTTCTGGTAGCCTGGATGTTTTTCACTACATAACAGACATTTATACAAGAGACTGTGGAAGCTACTTCTTCTGTCCAATAAGGAAGTTACTGAACACTTGAAATGAAATGGGGTTGGTTTTGTGTCAAATACTCACTGGATTTTTCAAGACTTGATACGATTAAAAAATAATGTAAACTAACTCTTTAATAATGTTTGAATTGATCATATACTGAAGCAATAATATTTTAAACATATTGCTTAAGAAAAATATACCACTTACATTAATTTTACTTGTTTATTCTTACTTTTTTTTGGTAATTTTTATTTTAAAGAGAATAAAACCAAGCAAAATAAAACAGAAAAAAAAAATCAAAACAAAACACTGTGATACAGGACTTCAAAACAAGATAATAGTAAATCCAAAATGGCTACCATAATATAGCTTGTTATCTTTGAAATAGCTGCCCATGCCATTGGATATAATAAGATCAAACAGGACAAAACAGAATAAAACCCAACCAAACAAAATAATGAAAATGATACAGGACTTCAAAACAAGATAATAGGGAATTAACAATGGCCACCACCTTCAGAAGCAGATTCCCCCATATATGCTACATTGCATACTGTTATCCTCTAAAAGGATGATCGTATTACTGGTTTTAGGCCCACAAAATCTGTGAAACACTAAACACTACAGGCATTAAGTTGTATTTTACAATAGTTATCATTGCAGCCCACGTTTCTCCGAATCAGCCAGTCACTTACGGGGCGTGGAGTGGTGGACTTTGGACCTTTTTGTCTCCCAGCTCACACACTGGAAGGGGCTGGCATCTGGTTCTGTCCCCAGTGGTCCACACATGGTGCCAACTCACAGGGAGGGCGTGGCTTCTTGTTGACTTCTTGTTCTCCTCCCCTCAGTCCATGAATGGTGCTGACTCGTGGGAAAAGGCTGGCGTCTTTCTTCTTACTTCTTAATGAGCCTGTCAGAAGGTTTAAAATTACACATGTAGTCAAATTCATTTCTACTAGATGGCACTTCTTCACGTGACAGGATCTTCAGAGAGTCACAGGGGAGCTGAGAGAGAGGAGCAGATGACATTGACTCATGTGCAGATTGAGCCAGCTTCAGCCCAAGTTACAGTTCAAAACTTGGTAGAGTTTGGGTGACTTCGTTTCTCTGGGGTTCGTAACCAAAAGCCTAGGACGTTTACTGAGACCCTGTCCAGGGACACACACTGAGGATGCAGTGGAGGTGTGGGCTGGGGCTGCGGTCACCGGGAGCCAGAGAGGAGCCGGTCCCCTCCATTCGTCCCCAGGGCTGTGGGTGGGACTGAGCTCAGAGACATCACTTCTGTCCCACGTGGAGTACTCTCAGCTCAGCGACTGGCTTCCTTAGAGGGCGCAAGGGAGACAGCGAGGGAAGGAATCCAGGGCGGGAGCGCAGTCTTTCCGCCACCTAAACTTGGCAGTGACACTCGGTCCCTTTTGTGTTTTTGTAGTACTAGGTATGGAACCCAGGGTCTCCACATCGAGCCGTAACCCTCGGCTTTTAAGAAGTTTGAACAGGGTATTGCTGAGTTGCCCAGGCTGGGTTCAAACTTGGGATCTTCCCACCTCAGCCTCCCAGAGCTCTGGGATTTCAGGTGTGTGCTGTTTGCTGTATTTTTAAAATAATAGTTATTATTAGAAACAAGTTGCTAAGCTCAGTCTGTACTCAAGGGCGGAGGACCACACCCGGGAATGCAGGTCAGGATGCGGGGGTCATTGGGCCCCTGGCGAGGTCGCCTATGGCTCTCCTAACGGCTCGGAGAGGGGCACCCTTCTGCTGAGACCCCGAAGCGGCTCTTTGGCGCCTTTCAGGAGGTGTCCACAGCCTGTGTCCTGGTTAGCGCCCCTCACCAAGCCTGCTTTGCACCCTGCACTTAGTGAGAAGGTGCATTTCCAGCCTGTTTGTATGTTTCTAGAAAGAAAAAATGGAGGCCATTAGGAGTCATCTGTTCTCTGTTCCAGATAACATTTTCAAAAAGCAGTGCACTTACCCAGAAAACCCCAGCCTAATATACAGTCTGGAAATGGGTCCCTGAGTTATTTTCGGTGGGCTACAACTGAAGGGTTAGGAGGAAAGACGGTCAGCGGAGCTAACGCTCATCACTGTACGTCAGGTACGCCCTAGAGATGTCTGCACACTTTAGCTTATTTACCCCCAAATCTCCCTGTGCATGAGTCCTTCCCATTTCACAGGGCAGCGGGGAAGGAGAGCAGGACAGGGGTCAGCCTGAGCCCCGGCCGGAGGAGCTAGGCTCGCAGCCAAGGCCTGCGCAGGGAGACGCGATCCCACCGGCCCTTCCTCGGGAAGGGAGCTGACTCCTCAAAGTGTATTTCTCACTGTTGTAGTCTCCACGTAACATTTGGAGAGAGGGGGTGGAAACAACTTTTAAAAAGTATTTTTAAGATGTACTGAGATTTTATGAATTTGATAGCAAAATTTTGTTCTGTGGTTTATTTTACTATTTTCCATAAGTAGTACTTTTAGAACAAAGGCAACTTTTAAAATTTATGATTTTTTTTTATTTAAGAGAAAATGGACACAGAAAAGAAAAACAAAAAGCAAAGGAGACAAACGACAACAACAACAAATCCAATGCAATAACATTATAGGTTTACAAAGTGAGATGATTGGAATTTGACAGTGGTTGTAATATTGCATATCGTTACCTTCAAAGGGGTTGTTTAGGTTAACAGATATAGACATGTAAAATTGATCTAATCATATGAGTATTAACCGTTCTTTTTCAATAACTAATGCATTTAGTAGTATGGTCATTTTAACTGTCTTATGTATACCTAAACACAAATTTATATCTTTTTCTTTATCCTTTCCTTCTTTCCTCATTTCTCCTTATAATACCCCTTGTTATCTTCAATATAACTGCCCATACCATTAGGCACAATATAATCAAACTAAATAGTACAGAATAAAACCAGGTAAAAGCAAAACAATGGAAACAATACATAGCAAAACAACACTGATTACTATAATGCCTCATATTATCTTCTAAGCAGTTGCTTGTATCATCAGTCATAATACAATCAAACGAACCAAAATAGGATAAAATCACTCAAAACAAAACAATGAGAGCAATATAGGGTTTCAAAACAAGGTGATCAGATATCAATAATGGCTACCATAATGTGTTTTGTTATCTTTGAATTAGCTGTCTATGCCATCAAATATAATAAAATTAGGCAAACCAAAATACAATAAGACCAAACTAAATAGCTCAATGAAAACAATACAGGACTCAAATCCCGATGATAGATTAACAATGGCCACTGCCTTCCCTTTTTAGACACTTCTTTCCCTTTCATTTTTACAGTATGTATTGTGTATTTTGAATCCTACTAACTCCTTTAGTTTTTTTTTTTTTGTACTAAGGAGATAATATGATGCTCACCCATGTGGCTCTGGACAATTTCATCCATGAAGCTGATCTTAATTGTATCCATTTATCTACAAGAGGCTTGAGGTTGTTTTTCTTTATAGCTGAGTAGCTTTCCATTGGATAAAAATGCCATATCTTTGTTGTCCACTTTGTAGCTAATGGGCAAGCTACCCCCACTTCTTTCTGGTTCCCTGTCACATACAGCACTGTTCTCTCTCCTTTGACTTTCAGTCTATGAACCCCCTTTCGAGTTTAATGTGTTTCTTGTATAAAGCATATTGGTGGATCCTGTCTCCTGATCCACTCTGCCTGTGTTTCTTTCCATTGGTGGATTGAGGCCATCTACATTAATGGTTAAGGCCAACATGCACTGCCTCATCTCTGCCATGCCACTTTCCTGCAGTTGGCTGCCCACTTTTCCTCTCTACTCAGCTGTCTGCCCCACTCAGCGATATCCCTCTGCCACTGTTTCTGGAGCTGTGGTCTTTTTTATCTCTCTCTAAAACATCCTTCAGTATTCTTTGTAGCGTTGGCTTGGTGGTCATAAATTCCTTCAGTTGTTCTTTGTTGTGGAAGTATCTTGTTTCTCCGTTAATTTTGAAAGATAGTTTTGCAGGACACATCAATCTGGGTTGGAAGTTGTTTTCTTTCAGGGCTTGTAATACTTCACTCCAAGCTCTTCTTGACCTGATGGTTCGTGTTGAGAAGTCTGTTGCGATTCTGACGGGTTTTCCTTTGTAGGTGATCTGTTTCTTTTCTCTAACAGCTTTTAATATTCTGTTCTTGTGTTGAATTTCTGGAATCTTGATTATTATAAATCTGGGTGTAGATTTATTTTGGTTATGGTTAGCTGCAGTTCTATGTGCTTCATTTATCTGAAAGTCACTTCCTTTTCCCATGCTTGGGAAGTTTTCTAAAATTATTTCTGTAAATAGGCTTTTAATTTGTTTTGTACTGACCCCTGCTTTTTCACTCACACCTTTTATTCTTAAGTTATGTTTCTTTAGGTTGTCTTGCAGCCGTTGTATTTTTACTTCCAGGTTCCTTATTATTTTTAAGAGATCTTTCCTTTCACAATCACAAGCTGCAAACCTGTCTTCAAGGTTTGAAAGTCTATCTTCAGTTTCTTTCAAATGGTTTTGCCAACTTTCAATGGAGTTTTTATTTTCCTGGATATCTCTTTGAATCTGTTTCATGTATTCTAAATCTTTTTGTATTGTTCATTCCAGGTTTCCCTCATTTTCCTATGCTCCATTTTTTCATCTATGTCTCCTTTAGAGTTGCCTAGCAGTTCTTTTATTATGTTTTTCATTTCTTCTTTTAGTTGAGTTAGTATTTCTGTTCTAATTTCTTTTATAGCCTCATGAAGTTGTTTCTTTACTTCAGTTGCCAACACCTCAGAAGCTTCAGTTGTGGGACTCCCAATCTCTTCTGCATTTGCATCTCCTGGACTTACTCTACTTGGATTGGAGGCCAGAGACTGCCTTTTGCTTCTTTGTCTTGACATATTCCTGGGTTCTTCGGGGCGAATGGGTACTGGGGACCCAGGCACTCCTCGCATTGGTGGCAATTTCTCTGAAGTGGGACTGGTTCTTCTAGCCAGTGCTGATTATGGATATCTGATGGTTGCTACTGGGGGTGCTGTTACAGTGCCATCCACTGCCTTTCCCCAGCCTGCCTTGGCTCCCCAATGGCTGGTACAGTGTGCATAGGGGCAGGGCCGCTGCCCACGAACCTGGGCTGGTGGGCCGGTCACCTGTGCACTCTCCACCACCACCCCTGGAGCACGCATAGAGCTGCTGTCTCCAGACTGAGCTCGTCACCTGCAGGGACCCTCCGAGGTGGCCCCCAGAATGCGCCTGGCTCAGCCTGAGCAACCTCCACGGGTCTGCACCCAGCTAGGAGTCCCCAGCCCAACTCCAAGATGTCTCCCAGCCAATCTCTTTCTCTCGTGGGAGGGTGAAGACCTCTGCACACTCACCGTCAGCCAGTTCAGTTCTCCAGGTCTGCTCCCCCTGTCCTCTGCCACTCTCCTCCAATGCTGCCTCTCTTGGCAGAGGCCTCCGTGGTCACCGCCGCATTGTGGCACCTTGATGGTGCGTCCCCAGGTTCCAGCAGCTCTTCTCATGCAGTGGGTCCCGCTCCGGGCAGAGGCGCTGCCAGCTACCACCTTCTTTGTTTAAATGTTTCTTTTTACTCTTTCTGTGGGCTTCAATTCTCACTTTAGATTCTTCCTGGGTCCAGAGGACCCACTTCCTTCCTTCTTGTCTTCCCCCCATTGCTATATTCTGGCATCTGGATGGTATCTCTCAGGGAGGCTGTTTACTCTGCTGCTTACTGTTCTGCCATCTTGTCTTGCTCCAGAGCAATGATCCAACTTTTAAACTTTAAACTTTCTTTGGATTCAAGATTCTGGTTCAGGAAGATTTTCTCAGAAAGCTCGCAAGCTGGTTCTTTCCTATTCTAGGAAAATATAAACAACAGTCGCTGGGAAGGGCTCATGTTGGAAGAGTTTGCCACTGGTGGTCTGTCTAGGGGTGATTCTTAATTTTCTTTTATCTGTTTATTCTTCATTTATCTTCTAGAAACTGTGATTATGTTTTTGGAATCAAGCCATAATGCCCTCAGCTAAAAGAGCGGTGTGAAGATGTGGCGATTCGGGCTCAGTGTCCAGAGCTTCCACAGAGCTGGGCACTGTTTCCTCTCAGTGTCAGGAGCCTGGTGACCGGATGGCACCTCAGAGAGGCGGCCGTCTTCGGCAGCTCCCAGGGAGGTGTGCTGCGTCCCTAGGGGCAGGGAGCTGAATTAATAAATATGCCTGTCGTGAACTCTTGAGTTTCTATGATCCGATACCTGAGACTCCTTTGCTGGCCCTGATCCTAAACGAATTACCCCTAAAATGACTTCACTGTGGAATGTGCAGAAATACAGATCAATCACTTTCCGAGTGATTGTATTTTTTTTTTTAAAGGCAACAGTGTCTCTAAAAGATTTGGGTCTCTGATAACAATAAGTGGGTCCCATTATTCCAGAAACATGTTTTATGGACACGGTTAGGAGCCCTGGCCCTTCCAGTGCTCATGCTGTAGACCCCTGATTCTTATATAAGGGGTTACATTTTCCTTTCCTCCACACTATGTTCTGCTCTCCAAATTCCAAATGTCAACTTTCTTTACATTTTTGAATCTATTTTACATATATATATATTTATAGTTTATTTGTTTGTTTTTTTGAGACAGAATCTCACTCTGTAGTTTGGACTGGTCTTGAACTCACTATGTAGGCCACACAGAACTTGTGGCAGTCCTTCTGCCTCAGCCTCCTGAGTGCTGAGATTACAGGCATGCACTACCATGCCCAGAAATCTATTACATTTTTAGTAAGTGGTAATAATGGCATATATTTAGAATACAATGTGATATTTTGTTTATTTCTTTTTTAAATCAGATTTTATTTTAGATATACATGATGATCAAGTTTATCATAGAGAATTTGTACATGTGCATAATATAACTCATTTTTTCCCATTCCTCTACCCTCCCTTCAACCTCTCCTCCCCTCCCCATTTACATAATCTCTGTTCCCATGCTTTCCTTCTTTTCTCATTTTTGTTTTACCTTTCCCTTCTTTCCTTTCCCCTCCCCCTGCCTGTTTCCCTCCTCACTTGAACATTTTCTTCCTACTCACAATGCCTATTGTATACGACATGATATTTTGATGTGTGTTTGCAGTGTGTAGTTACAGTGTGAAAACAGTGTTTTCGTGTACGTGTTCTTAACAGTGAAATGATTCCTGCTAATTAGTCTCCACTTTGCAATTCCGAGCAATAAAAGGGAGAAAACAAAAACAGTCTTGCTAATGTCTAAGTAGCATGAGTTCAGCGGACCCTGTCTGTATCTAAGTGACCTATCTGCCCGTGAGAAATCTAAATTCTATTCTTCTCTTACCAAGGGAGGAAGTTTATTTTCTGGCTAACCACACCTTTTAAAGGGCTTTTAAGAAACTAATTATATTAGAGATCAGCCAGACACTACTGCCTCGGGCACAGGGGGCCGATGGCCTCCTCCTCTGGTCTCGTGGATGGATTCTGCTTAAACTCTGATAAACAAATAACAGACATGTTTAGCACATCCATCACCTTAAATATTTATCATTTCTTTGCAGTGAGAACATCCCAGTCCTTTCTTCTAGCTACTCAAACTATACAGTATGTTATTGTTAACTACAGTGGCCCTGCAGGGCAACAGAACCCCAGAAGTTAGTTGTCCTGCTGAACTATTGAGTCAGGGTCTCACTGAGCCATTCAGGCTGGCTTGAGCATCACAGGTTTGTGATGATCCTCCTGCCTCAGCCTCTCTAGTGCTGGGATTACAGGCATGCACTGTACTCCGATTTGAGCACTGGACCATGTATGGAAATGTCACGTGGTATCTTGTAAGTATATACAATTATTGAGCACCAATCAAAACTAAAACTAAAACAAACAAGAATCCATATTTGTGCACACTTCACTAACTCTTGGAAAAACAAGCCTTTATGTGGAATGCAGTTCTCAGGTACAAGATACGGTGCATAATTCTCATTTAAACATGGTGAAGTTAGGTCCTTGTCCACTCTGCAGAAATAAGGAAACAAGGCCTCAGGGACAACCAGGCACCCGCGGACATGCCCTTCACAGTGAAGCCATCAGGCAGGCTCTCAGCTGCACAGTGAGCAGACGTCAGCATGCACAGTCGCTCTGTTCAGGATTCCGGTCACATCCGGGCAAGTCCCTCCCCTGCCTTGGCCTCCTGCCCTCATCCCACCCCCACCCCCAGCTCCTGCTGCTCCCTGTGACCCAGAGTGACGTCTCTGACCCATGCTCTGGTCCATGTGGGGCAGACTGCAGGCCCTGGGGACACTCGCTACCCTGGGACTGGAGCAGGGTGGAGGATGACAAAGGTGTGAGGTGCAGCGGCCGGGCAGGTCCAGGACCCCAGGGTACAAAGGACAGCTCACCTAAGAAAGTTTACTTAGAACGAGAAAAGAGATCACTGTAAATTATTTACTGCTGACAAATACATACGTCCCAATGTCATAAAAGAGCACATTTTTTAATGAATTGCCACACCTCTGAAATACTTGGATCTTGAGGAATTTTGCTTCTTGGTGGCAGTTTGTGTGTCTCATCAGGGACTTTGTGCTCCCACAAGACAAGACTCATCAAAATCCCTGACTTGCAAATTGCTGCTTCCAGGCGGATACAGGGCGGCTTCACATTTTATAGCGATAACCTAGCCATGGGTAGTGCTATGTTGATGTGTCTCATAAAACAATCCCACGGCATGTGGCTTCCATTACATTGAGAAAATGCATGCTTCATTTATACTTAAATATATCACATTTTAAACACAGTCTCTCCAGTTCCCTTTTGATTAGGCCTCAGTGACCATTGTTTCCTCTCCCTAATTATCATAACTGGGAGTATTTTCCACGAATGCTCCTGGTTCCGTGCTCTTCAAACCATGTTGCTGTAACCACACACTAGTGGTTCGCAGGAATCGATGGCACCTTTGGATCTGCACGCAAGGAGGTTTGGGGCCGTAGGCAGGGAGGCACTGCCGGGAGCCATTCATCCCCATGCTGGGAGTGCTCCAGAGGAGCTGGCTGTGCTTGGAGCTGACTGAAACCATGAAAATACACCCCCTGCACCACAGCTCATATTAAACATGACCCCAAGACATCTTCTCATTAGCTGGGATTGCTGAACACCTGTCAAGGTGAGGGGCAGTGTGGGCGGTAGCAGGAGAGGGCATTTGAGGCTGGTTGCTAGGAAAACATCATCTAAAAAAGATCTTTCAGAGGTAAGACTGTGTAAATACAGTGCTCCAGCTCTGCCCAGGGAAGTGGAAGGAGCCTGTGTGAATGCTGGGATGGTGCTGTGGGCTCACAGGTCTTGCCTTGGAAGGGGACAGTGGGTATGTGTGTGGCGACACTGCAGGGTGTGTGTTCCGCATTGCACTGTGTCCTTCCCAAATGCATAGATCCACAGGTTGGAGTTCCAGCCCTCAGTGACTCAGAATGTGTCATAATTGGAGGCAGGGCCTATAAGGAGCCCTGACCTAACATCACTGATATCTTTATAAGAGATTAGGACACAAGACCACACGCACACACACATGCATCATTGATGACCAGGTGAGGACACGGGGAAGAGAGCCAGTAGGGGAGAGGCCCTGGAAGGAGCAGACCTACCACATCGGACCTCAGACTTTCCGTCTCCAGAGCTGCGGGAGCACACTTTTCTGTGTGTGCCCCCAACTAGGGCACTTTTTGAGAAAGTGCAGGAAGTTCATAGAGTGGGAACCTGGGAAGCGACTGCAGGGCTTCAGGCTGGAATGGACACTTGCAGGTGAGGTCAGTCAGTTTAGCTAGTTTTCAGAAGCATTTTGGGTGTCTACTAAACACACAAGATAGAAAAACATAATCTCTGCCACCTTTGACTTACAGTCTAGTGGGAGGACATATAAACATATAAATAAATGTCATGACTGCAAATAAAATCTATATGCAACAATAAGAACACACTCGAGGGTGGGGTGGAGGTCCCCAGGAGCAAGGCTTCTTGAGGGATCAGAGACTTCTGAGAGCTTGACCACTGAGGGGCCAAAAGCACCCGGAAGAGGTACCAACATGCGGCCACTGGCAGCGCCATCCCAAGGGAGAGGGCAGCTGTACTGGTGTGGAAATCTCCGAACTGTGCAGGAGGTCCCCGGGCTCGGAACCATGGAGACCCAGGAGGATGGTCTGTGGCAGCGGCAGGGCTGGTGCTGAAGAGCTCCTTGCTGTGAGCACAAAGAGCCTGAGCTGCATGCTGGGGTGGCTGTGGAGCAGAGGAATGGGTGACCAGACTTACCTGTGGGCAGAACTCTCCAAATCCTGTGCAGGGCCTGACTGCAGAAAGCTAGAGTCAGGATGAGGAGGACGACTTGGGGACTGTGAGAACATCTGTGTGGGTAGGGTTGAGCCTCATCTTAGTTACCTTTTTCTCATTGCTGAGACAAAATACCTGAAATCCACAAATTAAAGGAGAAAGGGCTTATTTAGCTCACAGTTTGTGGAGGTTTCAGTCCATAAGCAGCTGGCTCCAAGGCAGGGTGGCGTGGCACAGGGGCAACAGTTTAAGGCAGTGGAAGATGGCCAAAGCAACCAAGGGAAGAGAGGCAGAGAAGACTCTTTCAGTCCCTTATATTCCATGAGGCAACCTGCCCTAGGGCAGGTGTAGCACTCACACCCATAATCCCAGCATGGGACCATGAATCAATCACAAACTCTAGATACAGCCACTAAAAATTCCTCCCCACCATGACTGCATGAGGCTTTGGGGGAGGCATCCAGACATAAACCATAACAGGCTTAGACTCCCCTGGGGTAGAGGACAGGTAGAGAATGCATGTGGGATGTTTTGAAAGTGGAACCCACAAGAGCATCCACAAACTGGAGTTTGAGAAGAAGGAGCCTCACAGTTGATCCAGAAGTTCTTCAGGCAGTTGGTGAATCACAGCGCCTTCACCACGGTGCATGGCAATGCTCTCACTGAGCTGGAATTGGCAGGAAAAAGGCACAGGACAAGGGGCACCGTGGATGCTGCAGTGGATGTTCCTAGGGTCCAGCAAGGTAGAGATGTCTATGAGAACCCAAGGGGGCTGCCAGGAGGTGGCTGCCCGAGTGCATGGGGAGTCAGGGGGGTAGATGGGCAATGCTGCACGCACAGCTACTGGGTGTGCCACTGGTGGATGGTGGGCATCAGAAGCCAGCTGCTCACGGACGATGGATAAGCACAGCCATGGGACAGTGGCTCCTGCACCAGAGGGAGACACTAGTCCAGGCCTGGTCATCCTCACTTGTGAGGTAGCAAGGGTAGGCAGAA
>RJWM01038226.1:0-16875 GCA_004363535.1 Dasyprocta punctata | reverse complement strand
CAAGGATACTTATTTTCTAAATATATTTGTCCCTGAGTATATTTCCAACATGCTTGTGTTGCATTGGGTAACGGTGAGCTCAGCGACCAGAATTCAGGTCCGCACTTGTACCATGCTTACCAGCATTATCCACTAGGGCTTGTGACACATTCCGTTCTTCTTGTTGAATTCAATCATGAACAGTTAATGTGCCCTATTCCTGGTCTCCATAATAATCTATATCAGTTTTGGGCAACTCTTTATGGTCAGGATAACTCTGCAGAATGGATGGTATTCTAGTATGTGGGATTTGTTTTGTAGTGCTTTACTGGTAAGGTTAACCAGAAGGTGAAATGTAATAGCTTGGAAGATTTTGTTTTGATATACTACAGTAGATCATTTTCAGAATGATAATGAAAAAACAAAATGAACAGAGCTTTTTAGATTCTCTTCTTGGTCATGAAATCAAAAATAGAGTTCTTTAGACTACAGAGAAATATCCATCATGATTCTCCTGACATTTAAACCACTTGGCTATGTAACTATAAAGGAGACAAACTATTTTGAACATTTTGCCATAAATTTTTATATGGAGTAGTTTATATAATATTTCTAAAAAGTGAAAAATTATGAAATTTTGTATGCCTTCTAAAAGTGTTTATAACATGGTGTACAAAAGAAAATATATTTTCTTTAATATTTCAACAATGATGACACCAATTAACTCATTTCCTTTTGATGAACCCTCAAATCAGTGTTGATCAAAATGTTACAGAATTAAGCAACTGTGAACTTTATTCTGCCCTAACACTTGCTATTTTGGCACATATCTTATACTGTCTGATGTTGTCTATTATCTATTAACGTTTTTATTTCTTTTTATTTTTGCTGATTTGGATTATTTAAACTATGGTCATAATATTTATGCATATCATAAGGATCTCACAAAGGAATTATATAGATTCATTAGATATTAGATGAGATGAAATATTATCACGTAATTGCTGCCACTTTCTTTTTTCTTTTTTTACTTGCAAGTATTAGTGCTTGCTCCTTGTTCTGTTCATATAAAGTTATATTCTGATTTAAGCTCTCCCTGGTGTTTGGCTAATTGGGCTATTCACTTAAAGTATACTATGTTTTATTACTTTATCTTCTATGGTATTTTACAAGTTGGAATGACTGATTCTAATTCCTATTCTACAGTAGCATAATTTCACAGTAGCATAACCTTGGGAATCCATTAAATTTGGCCTTTACAACACTGCTTTGTTTTTTTTTTTTTTCACACAGTAGTGAAAAGCTGTGGCATTTTCCAACACCCAAGTTGACTCTTTACTTTTTTATAGTAATGCTGCTTTTTCTTCCCTTCTTAATTCCTATCAACGCACCACAGTATCTATTTATTAATCACTTGTTATCTGGCAAGTTTTGTATCAGATATCGAATACAGTATATGAAGCTGAATAGGTGTAATTGATACTCTTAAGCTGTTCAAGATTTGTGACAGAAAAACTTCATCATATTAAATCCTTAATTTAAAAAAACTTGAAGTTAAAGAAATGTGGAGGATAGCCATTTATTGAGCATTCATCTAAAAGCAAGCTCCTCTTTATTGAAATGGATTGCAATCTCTCCTTAATATCCACAAAGGACTGGTGCCAATATACTCGCTCACCCCCGCCAATGCCAAAATATGTGGATGCTCAAGTTCCTTACATAAAAATGTGGTAGCATTTGCATATAGCCTATGCACAGCTCATAGCATATTTTAAATCATCTCTAGTTGACTTATAATGCAATACAATGTAAATGTTATGTGAATTATTGGTATATTGTGTAGTTTCGTGAATAATGACAAGAAGGAAGGTTGTACACGTTCAGTGCAGATTTAACTCCTTCCCATCTGCTATTAGTTGAAGATGGACATGCAGAACCTTAGACATGGAGGGCTGATTGCACTTAATCTTAGCAAGGCTGTGAGGCAGGTACTCTCAGTATATCATCCCTATTTTAGTAATGAGTGAAATGAGTCCCACAAATGATAGGTGACCCGTTCAGATCCTTACTTTTCATACTTTGAAGAGGGATTGAAATGCAGCCCACCTAACTACAAGGATAGGACCTTTAATGTTCAATTTCCCTACACTGCAGGAAAACATAGAAATCATTCAGAATAAGAATCATCCATTTTTATTATTTATCAGCCAAACATCATTTATGGAATTCTTTTTCCTAAACTTTGCAATGCTTAGGAATTTGATTTTGGTATTCAAGGGTGAATGGGTGTCTTGGTACCGGTCATCTGGATAGCTTTGCTATCATGTAATGAGTTCCTACAAAATATGTGGTTTCTATGGTCTGTTTGTTCCGAGTTCCTCTATATTATTCTGTTGGTTTATTTGTCTGATCCTATCATTTTCATTGTTACAATTTTAAAAAAGTTTTAATATCATGTGATTGGTGCTTAAAAAACAGTGTGTAGATGGATTTGAATGGAGAAGGAAAGGGAAAGTAGAATTAGTATAAAAGCGCGGGTGTCAGCAAATGGCAGTTTTCATACATGTGTACACATTATTGATTTCTTATTCAAAACGTGTTTCCTGTTCCTGGACCCTTACTTTTTGCTTAATTTTTATTGTGAAATTTATTATGCATATAAAAGAATACATAAAAATTCACATCCAGTGTAAAGAGTAATAATAAAAAGAGTCATTGCAAATACATGATCCACTGCCGAGACATAAAATACTGTCTTGGTATTATTCCTATTATGACCCTGAGATTTAATTCTCCTCCCAGCCACCTGCTTCCCCTCTGTAGTGGGATCATAGTCTTCATGTTCACTTTTTCATTACTTTTCTTTATGGTTTTCCTTTATACATGAGTAACATATGATTTAGGTTTACCTGTTTATAATATTTATATCATGGAAATGAATTGCGTAATTTTTCTGTAACTTACCTTGTTTAATGTTATGCTTTTGATTCATCTATCTTGATGTGAATAGGTGTAGTCAATTTATTTTTATTGCTATATAATATTCCATTGTATAAATATAAACATTATTTCCTACTGTATTGCTAATTGACACTACACTCATTTGCAAGTCTATGCAATGGTACTACTTCCTATCATGCTAGTGCATAGTTTGGTATACATGTGCAAGAATTTCCCCAAGTATACAATTACTAGTGAAATTGCTGTATCACAGGATAGACACATGTTCAGGCTTATTAGGTAATATCAAACTGTCTTGGACTAATTTATACATCAGTCAGCAGTGGTCAGGAATTTTGTTTGCCATGTTTTTAAAAAATTTATGTTATCTGAATTTTAATGTTTTCCCTTAGCACCTTGGTATGAATCAATATTGCATTTTGGCTAATTATTATTTCTCTGATTATTAATGAGGTGATGAAGTTGAACACTGCTGACATATAGATATATACTACTGTTTTTTCTTTTCTATGAAGTATCTGTTCAAGTCATTTTAAAGTGAGCCATTTGTCTTTTTATCCTTAATTCCTTGGAGTTTTTATGTATTCTCAACATGAGCCCTTTTTAGTTATAAGTGTTCCAAATATCAGTTATCTGGGAGATGCATTTATCAGTCTGTGGAAACTTTTAGAGAGTGACCAGCCCTCTTCCATTTTAATATGCTGGAATTTATCAGTAGGTTCTTTATGGATTATATTTTTTGAGTGTTAAGTAATACTTCCTACCCTATATCATAAAGATATTTTCCTATGTTATCTTTTAAAAGGTTCATAGTTTTGTCTTTCATATTTATCTTCAGTCAACTAGGAAGTCTTTTTATCTGTTACTTTTGGCATGTGTGCCATGTGATGTAGGAAATAGAATGATATAGTTTGATAAGGACAACTGAAACACACAGCATTTTTTGAATAGCCCATCCTTTCTCCACGGACCTGAAGTTCTAGGTCTTATATAAATCATTATAACTTTTTTCCATGGATTTGTTTCTAGACTTTATATTTTCTTCCATGAGTATATTTATGTATTCCTGTATTTATCCTGCATTTTAAATTATATAGCTTTATAATAAGTCTTTGAAGACAAATCTCCTCCCCAACTTGGCAGCTTTCTGGGGGCTTTCACTCTTCCAAGTGAATTGTACCATCAACTTAAAATTTAACAGTAGAAAAGACAACAAGAAATCCTGTTGGGATTTGACTTGGTTTTTGTGTAGATTAATTTAGGGAGACTCTGCATCTTCATCATATTGATTCTACGCAAGAACTTTGAATTAGTCAGCTTCTATCACTGTGAAAACTACCTGAGATAACCAGATTACAAAGAGAAACAGTTCATTTAGGTTCACAACTTTGAGGTTCCAGTCTCTGATTGATGGACCCATTGCTTTGGGGCCTATGGTGAAGCAGCACATCATGGCCAGAACATTCACGGACCACATGGACCAGGGAGGAAGGAGAAAGAAGAACACTTTAGGGTCTCACAATCCTTCTGGGGATGCCCCCCTTGTGACCTAAAGACCTCCTGCTGGGTCGCATCTTTTTAAGGTTCTACCACTGCTCAGTAATGCCAAGCTGGGAACTAAATCTCTAAGGCCTGGGACCTTGGGAGATGATCCAGACCTAAGTTAAGCAAACATGGAATATCTATTTATTTAGGAATCTTTAATGTCTCCCATTTAAACTTTATGATTACATCCATAAATAATTCATGATTCTTTGGTTTCATTTTTCTGTGCAGTTGTTTCATTCTTCCAAATAAATCATGAAATCAACTTGCCATCTCAGGCTGCCTTGGACCACAGGAAAGAAGCAAGACAGGAATCTTCCCTTTAAGTCTTCCAAGAAAATAGGGTCCTGCCAGCATGTTCTTAGACTTTTGCGCTCCAGAACTGTGAGAGAAGAGATTTCAGCTGGTTTAAGTTACCTAGTTTGTGGTGCTCTTTTCTGGCAACTGTGGTACCTAATACAGTCATGATTTATTGATGAATTTTATGAATAATATTTAATTTATTAACTTAGCATCAGTATTCATAAGATTGCCTCGTATTTGTGTGTGTGTGTGTGTGTGTGTGTGTGTGTGTGTGTGTAATGCATTGCTAAAGCTGTATTACATTCATGAATTGGAGGAAATTCTCCCTTTTACTTTCTGGGGAGTTGTGTTGTATTAGATTTGCCTTTTCCTGGGTGCAATTCCATTAAAGTCATCTGGGTCTGGTGGATTTGTGGGTTAATTTCTTTAATGTCCGTAAGAATATTAATATATATTTTTCTTCTGTTTGATTTGGTTGGTTGTGTTTTTTAAGGAATTTACCCATTGGCATATATGTTTTACACTTACTAGCTAAATTCCTCACAATATTACTTTATTATGTATTCCTTCATTGAAGTTTCTAAAGTTATATTCTCTTTTTATTGTTAAATAATATTTAAAATGTTTTATGACGATCACTTTTGCCAATGGTTTGTTAATGACATTATTTTTTAAAAAGAAACAATCTTTTGTAGTTCATTTTTGCAGTTCATCTTTTCTAGTGTATAATTTTTTTTCTATGTCATCAGTTAGCTACTTTCTTTTACATTCTTTGGGCTTATTCTGTAAGGAATGTTCAGGTTGCAGTGTTTGACATCATGAATTTCTCACTGATTACTGCTTTAGAAACCACATTGTGTAGGTTTTCATTTTTTAGTATTTTGTTATTAAATCTTATTTTTCCAATTTAATTATGAATTCTCTCTTTTCTCTTTGGTTCATCAGTTATTTAAAAAAGTGTTTTAAAGTTCCCAATATATGTTCTTTCCTTAGTCATCTTTGTTTACTACATATTAAGACAGTTTTGCTGCCAGCAGAGCAGTTTTCTGTATGACTCAAATTCTGGAAAATTCACGGTGGCTGATTTGGTGGTCTGACACCTAGTTCGCAGTGTTCTAGAACACGGATGTCCTATCTTTGAACCGTGAGTAATGCATCCTCTCCACATTTAGGGGGGCTGTTTGGCATGTCTATTAGCTCAAGCTTGTTAATTGTACAGTTTCTATCTTTTATTCCTTTATTGATATTTTATAGACAGTTATGTTAGAATCTCTCACTATGGCTATGGGTTTGACAATTTGGAGGCTATAATGCTAGGATTCATATAAGATAAGACTTCTTATAGCTTCCTAGTGAACTGAAACTCTTACTGATAGCTAGCAATCTCTTTATCTCTGATAAACATTTCTCGTTATAGTCTATTTTGCTTGTTGTTGATACAACATATCGGTCTTCTTTTACTAGTAATTTCTTGATGCAATTTTTGATTGTCATACTTTGTGGTTTTTGTGTCCTTACAATTTAGAAGTGCCTTTTATATTTGGTATCTTGAATTTTGCTCCTGACCATCTCTGTCTTTGATCTGGAGAGTGTAAACATTTTCATCTATTGTATTTAAATTGAGATGTGGTTATGTCTTCTTTGCTTTACATTAAGTCTTGCCTTTTCCACTGTTGTGGTTCTACCTTCTATCTGCCTTTTGGGTTAATTTCTTTTGTTTATTCTCACTTATTTTTTTTCTTTTTAACCTATAGGAATTATTCATTCTGTGTTGTTAAATTCATAACCTATCTAGCTTAACATGAATTGTTAACAAGGCCTAAAGTTAATAATTTCCCTCTAATCCTCAATCATATAAGTACCTTAGAATATGTTAACTTTATCAGCTCCTTTTGAAATTTTATACAATAGTATTTTAGTTCTAACTAAATTATAAAATAAAATATTATTCTTTCATTTTCTTATTTTTAAACAAATTTTCTCACAGATATTTGGTGGTTTTGTTTATCAATAATTCTTTCAGAGACAACTTTTTTCTGGAATAATTTTCCTTCTGCCAATAAAGTTCTGAGAATTTCCTTTATTGAAAAAATCTCTTGTAGTACTGTATTGTGTCTATTTTTTGATAAGATCTGTCTCTTTCTTGAAGAATAACTTAACTGCAGAATTAACTACAGAATTCTTTATAGTAAAGAAGACTATGTCTACAATGAAAGAAAACTCATGATGAATAAATATATAGCACATTTTATAAGATAAATAGAAACTGATAAAGAACTAGATAAAACATATAGAACAGAAAATATATTATTTGTATTAAGAATAATTCTGTAAAGGTAATAACAACAGATATGATTTAAAACATGAGTCAGATTACTTGAAGATTGACCAACATAAATTATTAAATCTGGGCAGTAAAGAGGAAAAAATGATTTGGAATTAATCAATTCTCATGAGCTGTTGTAGCCATTTTGAAATAAAAGATGGACATCTTGACTCAAAATTTGACTCAGATGTCAAGATTAATCATATCAAACCAAGGGTTATGAAAAGGCTTCTGAGTCACATAACAAGGCATTCTGGAACAACAGACATGCTCCCAACCTTGCCTGGAAACGTTTAAATACAGCAAGGAAAGGTTTTTTTCTGGGCTAAATTTATGCAATTTTGAATATGTGCCTTAGTTACTGTCTTAGTTACTTTTCGCTCGTTGCCGAGACAAAATATCTGACGCCCAAAATTAGGGAAGGAAAGGTTTATTCTTACAGTTTCTTGGGAGTTTCAGTCCATTAGTTGGCTCCAAGACAGTGTGGCATGGCGGGCTTGAGGTTCATGGTGGCTGCAAGCTGCAAGCTGCAAGCCGGGCTGGCGAGAGAGAGGGAGGCGGCAGCGCAACAGGAAGACCCGCCTTCCCTTACACTGTGTCTCAGCTCCATCCCTGGGCGGGCACAGCGCTCACATTGGCAATCAACAAACCAATAACAAACCAATAATTCAGCCCCATCAAAATTATATGAGGACTTGGGGGGATATAGCATACCCCATACAGTTACCTTTCTCATTGCCAAGACAAAATACTCAACACCCAAGGGAGAAAGGTGTATTTAGCTCACAGTTTATGGCATTTCAGTCTGTAATCAGCTGGCTCCAGGGTAGGGTGGCACATGGCAGAGGGGCAACAGTTCATGGTGGCAGAAGACAGCAAAAACAAGAAGTGACCCTTAACAGTGTCTTTATGCCCCTTTTATGTCTATCTAGGCTGCTGGAATTAGGGTGGCACCAAACCAATCAGTGAACTGACCACACAGCCTTAATCCCATCATCATACACTCTAGACTCAGCTACCTCTGAAAAGGTCCTATGACAGCATAAGGGTTTGGGGGAACATCTAGACACAAACCATAACAATATGTTTTGGGTTTTTTTCAGTCTCACTTTTAAGCACTGTTAGGATTGTCCCAGGGGGCTTCTGGTCTAGGCCAAATCCAACTCCATTCAAACGCAGTACTTAAGAGACTTACATAATGCTCTGTGTATCAGGATGTCTTCTTACATGGGCTAGTGGAAAATGAACTGTTCCCAGGGTTCTTTGCAATTCAAGGAATTCTTCTTGATCCTTATAGTGGGGCCTTTTCCTGGATCAGTAGTCCTCAGTTCCTGTTCATAAGCTGTAGATTCCAACCTGGTCTCCTTACAGTAAAATAAATGTGGATGTCTGCACTCCTCAAAGCTTTGCATAAATCAGTTTAGTCAACATCTTCAGATGATTCATTTAAAAATCTCTAGAGGGAGTTTTTTCTCTGCTATGTTCCCTCTTTCGTATCCTCCCTATGCTGATCCCAGTGTAACTTTGCACACTGTCTCAATTGATGAGATTCTGTTTGAGTTTCTCCTGTGCTGCAGCTTGGAAATTCTCTAGAGTCACTGATCTAGGGGCAATTGTAGGACTCACCTTCCTTGTTTTCCTGATGTTTCATATCTCTACCATTGCTAGGTAAAAATGTGATTTCTCTTGTATCTTCTCCAATCCCTAAATCAGAATTGATGCTGCATTGCTTTCGTCATATTATGAAATGGAAGATGCTGCCTTGTACTTAGCAAAGTGGCTGCAATAAATTAAGACACCCAAAAGTGCTTGTTGAATAACTAAAAGAGTGATTGGTGACTGCTACAAGACAAAAGAGGCAAAGCATTTTTGTGCCTAAAAATTCTGAGGAAAATTTTTGCCAATTTTTTTCATATACCACAAGGTCAAATAAGGAAAAACTATTGCAGTTAAGACGTTAAATTTTTAGCTTTACCTTAACTTGTAATTATAAACTTCATGACCAGTCTATGAGGTTAACTAGAGCTATTGAGCAGCAGTCCTTAAATATTTTGACACCAGGGAATGGTTTTGTGGAAGACAATTTTTCCATGGACTGGCCAAGGGAAGTTTAGCTTACTTTGCTTTGGTTTCTTTTTTAGTATCATACATATGTGATACATAATAACTACATTCCCCAGTGCTAGCATCACTGCCTCAGCTCCATCTCAGGTCATGAGGGTTTAGAGTCTCACGGAGTACATAACCTAGAGCCCTTGCACATGCAGTTCACAGTAGGGTTTGTGCTCTTATGAGAACCTAATGCCTTGAGTGATTTGACAGGAAATAGAACTCAGGTGGTAATGAAAGTGATGGAGATGTCTGAAAATACACTAGTGTGATGGAACTCTACTTGGCCATCTGCTGCTCATCTCCTGTTGTGCACCCCAGTTCCTACCTGTCCAAGGTCCTGTGTTGGGGACCCCTGATATAAAGGATCTGTGGAATATAATGGGCAAAGTGAATCAAATAGGCACATATGAAATTTTGTAGCCAAGAAAAGTAAATATGCTTCTTGCTATGTTAATGGGGGTGTCTTTAAAAATTGATAATAACAAATCCCCAAAGGCTGAACGTTTTCTCATAATGTAGCCAAAATGAAAACTTTACTAATGTAACAAAGATTTAGCTCTATCAAAATACATTTTGATTATTTAAAAGCTAATTTACTTTCGATTTTTAGTTATTAAATCAAAAAGAGAAAAACAAGTTTTATGTAACAATACTAATATCAAAATTAAAGTTTATAAGAAAAAACCTTGCTTTTACTAGCTTCAGTATAAAAATTAAAATAATCAAGGGAAGTTAATTTGAACTCATATAAAGGTATAAAATAACTTAAAAGGAATATCAGGAATTAAAACATGAATTAAAATATTGAATCTCAAAGTAAAAATGTTTAATAAAAATAATTCAATATTCCAATTCATAACCAAACCTCCAACAGACTCACAGGAGAAATAGAAAATACAAATCTATAATGGTAGTAGAGATAAAATATAGCATTTTTGCTAATAACATCAAAAATATTACTGATTTAGTGAACACTTACTATGGGCATGATACTGTACTATATATATATACACACACACTCAGTCATTATGGCTTTATATAAAAAATTAAGAGCTTGGAATTTTAAGCCATATTTTTGTGATTCAAATTTTTTCACTTATGAATTATTAACTATTCCTGTTCTTTCATAAAACTAGATTAAAATTGATAAAATTGCAAAATGCTTACAGCAATATGTGGCATATAGTAAATACTCAATAAGCAGTAATTCCAGGTAGAGTGTATTATTTAAAGCTATATATATGGATTAAACAACTGTACTTTCTAGAGTGGAAAAGAGAGTGCATTCTATTTTCTTTGTGCAACAGGAGTGTCAAAACTAAGCAGCCTACAGCTGGAATGAAAGATCAAGGCTACCATCAAGCACCAAGACATCTTACTTTTCTGCTTGATGGTCACAAGATTTTTTGCACATTTCTAGGCATTTGCATCTACGTTACAGTCAAGAAGAAAGAAGGTTAAAATCTTTATCTTCATGAAGCTGTACTTTGACATTAGAGACAAGCTTTCCTCACTGGCCATTTTGTATGTTTTATTCATAATTGCAAAGGTGGCTTGGGAATTACACATTTTAATCTGAGAACAATACTATGCCTAAAATTGTTTTAGTAAAGATAAGAGAGCAATAGACTCCATAAGTAATCAACAGTATCTTTCATAGGGAAGCATAAAAGTTTTAACATGGCCTACTCAATTAACATGTTAATAAAGTACATGATTGTTAAGGAAATATCTATCTATCCATCTATCTTAATCCAAGAGAAAAAATTTGAATGATTAATGAGATTTTTAAAACTTATAAAATTATATTGGAAAGGACATCAAGCCATGATGATTGCACATTTGTTTTTGAATTCTTTTAGGACACATTATTTTCAGTAATTTAAAAAATGTTCCTGGAGAACAAAGACTGAGAAACCTTGCTACCTAACAAAATTTTCTCAGAGTGGGTGAGCCGGCAGAGGAGAAGGGAAGAACAGAAAAAAAACATTGAGAGAAAAAAATCAGTAAAACCAAGAGTTGGTTTTTTGAAAATAAAAAAAAGTACAAACCTCTACCTAGACTATCTAAACACCAGAGAAGCCTCAGATAAATAAAATCAGACTTGAAAGTAGAGACATCACAATAGGCACCTAAGAAATAAAAAGGATCATAGCAGAGTGTATGAATAATTATATGCCACCTGTTGGTAACTTAGAAGAAGTCGATAAATTCCTAGAAAAATATAACCTACCAAGACTGAATCAAGAAGAAACTGAAAGCTTGATCAGATAAACAATAAAGAGACTGAAGAAATAATTAAAAATTTTCCAACAAAGAAAAGCCGAAGGCCAACTTGTATCAGGACTCAATTCTACCACATATTCAAAGAAGTACTACTAATACTTCTGAAACTCTTTCAAAATATACAGTCAGAGGGAATACCTCCAATTACGTTTAGAAGGCCATTACATTGGATACCTAAATCAGACAGATGCCACAAAAACCACAGGCCAGTGTCTCTGATACACATTGGTACAAAAATAAACTGAGTCAAAAACATATAAAAATATACATAGTGACCAAGTGAGATTTTACCTTGAAATGCAAAACTATTTTGACATATGCAAATTAATCGCAGAAATAGAATGAAAGATAAAAACCCCACGATCATCTCAGCTGACACAGAACAAGTGTTTGACAAAGTTTACCATCCTTTCTTGAAAAAAAAAACTCAGCAGTTTAAATATAGCAAGAAATTCTTTTCAATACAGTAAAGGTCATTTTTAGAAAACTCATAGCTAATATAATCAGTGAGGAAAAATTGAAAGCTTTTCCAGATCTGCCAAGGAAAGGTGTCTACTCTTAGCACTTCTATTCAACATAGTACTGAAAGTACTGTTGGTGGGAGTGTAGACTGGTGCAGCCACTATGGAAGTCAGTGTGGAGATTCCTCAAGAAGCTAGGATTAGAGGTCCCATTCAACCCAGCTATCCCACTTCTGGGCGTTTTCCCAGAAGAATTGAAAACATCATACCACAGTTATATCTGTGCACCTATGCTTATAGCAGCCCAATTTGTAATAGCCAGATCTTGGAAACAACCCAAGTGCCCATCAATCAAAGAATGGATAAAAAAGATGTGGTATTTTTATACAATGGAGTACTACTCAGCTATTAAGAAAGATTGCATTGAGACTTTCATAAGTAAATGGTCACGACTTGAGACCATACTGGTAAGTGAGATAAATCAACCATATGTGTAAATACCGTATTGTCTCCCTAGTGTAAGAAACGGAAAAGTATATATGCTCCAAAATCTATAATAAATACTATGTAAGGGTAAAAAACAGCTCAAAGAGCAAAAGTAACTGGGAAGGGAAAAAGCAGAAAGAGAAAAGGGAAGAGGAAAAGATATAAACCTGTATATATGTATATGTAAGATAACTAAAATGAACACACTGTTGAATCTATTCGTTATTGAGAAAGAACAATTAATACTCATATGATTAGATTAATTTTACATGTCTATATCTGTTAATGTAAGTAACCATTTTAAAGATAACGATACTCAATATTGCAAGCATTGTCAAGTTTCTATCATCCGATTTTGTAAACCTGCAATGTTACTGTAGTGTATTTACTCTAGTCGTTTGTTTGTCTCTTTTGCTTGTTGTTTTTGTTTTATATGTCTTTTTTCTGTTTTTTCTTCACTAAAATAAAAAAAGAGAAATCATAAGGAAAATAAATAAACAACATCTAATTTGAAAAGGAAGAAGTAAAATTGTCTTTACTTTAAGATTACATGATTCTATAGGCAGAAAACCCTAAGTTACACACACACACACACACACACACACACACATACACACAAATGTTAGAACTAATAAATGAATTCAATAAGGTTGCAGGATACAAATCCAACACACAAAAATCAGTATCATTTTGTGCATAAATAATGATTCATTTAAAAAAATCCAGAAATACCCCATTTATGGTAGCATAAAAAATAATAAATTTTACCAAGAATGTAAAAGAACTCTGTAATAAAAACTGTCAAACATTGATAAAAGAAATTGAAGGGGATGCAAATCAATGTACAGATATTCCATGTTCATCAATTAGAGGAATTAATATTGTCTAGATATTCATAATACCGAAAACAATACATAGATTTCATGCAGTTAAAATTTCAACAGCCTTTTTCACAGAAACAGTGAAAATAATCTTATAACTCATGTGGAAACTAAAAATCTACTAAATTGCCAAAGCAACATTGAGGAGGAAGTACAAAGATAGAGGCATTACATTTTCTGATTTAAAAATTGTATTGTAAAGCTATGGTAATGATGTCATGTTGTCATTAAAACAGAAATAGACCAACGGAACAGAAAAGAAAACTCAAACAAAGTGGCAAACATATACAGTCGATTAATATTCAACAAACACACCAAAAGATCACAAAGGGGAAAGGGTAATCACTTCAATAAATGGTGCTGAGAAGACTAGAAACTAGCCTGTTATCCTAGACCATAAACAAAACTCAATTCAAAATGGAAAGAGACCTAGAAGAAAGACCTGGGACCACACAATTCCTAGAACAGAACATAGGGAAAAAGCTCCTTGACTTTGACTTGCCAATGATACAGTACTTTGGAAATCACATCAAAAGCTTAGGCCACCAAAGCAAAACTAAATGAATGGGACTAATAACTGAAGCTGACCAAAACATCTCATTTCCGTATTTCTTTTTGCTTCTTGTAGCCTGAATCATTTTGTGAGCACTCTCCTCTTAACACTTTGCTGACATCGCTGTCTTCCTTGTAGGCTTTCTCTTTATCCAAAGTCCAGATAGCATCTGAAGTTAATCCAGTGTCTTTATGGATTTTGCATTGGCTTCTCAATACCATTTCTCTTTCAGTTTCAAAACTCAAATACCCAGGTCCCATTCTCTGACAATCTCCCATCCTTTCAACCTTCAGTAAGCAACTCATGGACTTGTACTTCAATGAAGGCCATCTGCCCAACAATTCTTTAGCTCCCTGTCTCCCATTTGAATAGTTATTATCTGAAGTAGTCTTGTTTTATCCACTCTTTGGTCGCACCACCTTCCTTCATTGGTTCTCCGCAGCCAGTCTTGACTGTTATGTCAGTGGAAAAATAGAATGCATCCATCTCAAGTTTCTGCTGGTAACCACAAACACAATTCTATCCCAGATGCTCCCCTTTTTTCATGGAAAAGGTGTGACTCTAATTTCTTAAAAAATTTCTGCAGAGACTAAACATATTGTCTCATTCCTTACTCTTTTTTTTAATTGATCCTTTGAGATAGATTGAATTGAGATTTCTTTAAAAAACATCATTATTGGGACTGGAGTTGGTGCTCTGTCATTAAGGTCTCATGGATACTGGGGTCTCATGGATGCTGGGCAGGCATGCTATCATTGAGGTACAGCCCCAACTCTTTTATTGACTCTTTTATTTCAGCCTATTTTAACCTTCACATCTCTTCCATCTTTCAAAGAAATCCTTTCTTCATCCCATGTCTACTGCTGTTTTTCTCCTTTCCTCCATAGAGAAGCTTCTAGAAAAAGTTACCTACATCTACCAGTCTACTTCAGAATTACAAAACCCAAATTGCTCTCTTTTAATCCAGTGGAGCCAGATTGTTTTAGCTCTTGGATTCAGCTATTTTGGAATCTACCTATGATTTTTATTTATTTATTCAAATAACTAAAAATGACAGAGTGCCTGATTAAAAAGGGCTCACATGAACACACTTCTTTGCCAGTACATCTGCATAGCAGGAAGCCCACGGGAAGGGTTCAGACCTCCTGTAGGAGCCTAACGGTCAAGAAATTGAGTTCAGTCTGTGTCCACACTACCATTCTCTGCACAGTGGCGTCCATCCTTACAGTTACAGGCTGATTGCTGATGCTCCAGATTTCGTAACATCATTCCAGGCAGGAAGCAGGTAAGTGGTGAAGAACTCCCTGAGCCTGCCATGTATGTTAGTGCCAAATCTCGGAGAGTGGGGTCTATTCATTTCTGAAGGCAAAGAGATGAAGGAGCAGGAAATAGAAGAAGAAAGGGAGGAAAGGGTATGTTGTTTAGGGTTCTCTAGAGAAATTAAATCCATAGGAAATATGTGTATAATTATGTAAGGGGATTTATAGGATCAGAAGGAGGAAAGTCCTCAGGGCTCACCAGAGGAATCAGAGCCGGAAGAGTCCATGAAGGTCATCTTAGTGCTGGAGGAACCAGAAGCCGCTCAGCCCAGAAAGATGAGAGCTGCAGAACCAGAGGGGACAAGGAGGTGTCAACTGTCAAAGTCCAGAAGGTCACTGTAGGGTGTTTGCTCCGAGTCTGTGTAGGGGGAGCTGAAGAAACTGTGCACATGTCCTTCTCCTTTCCCTTTTTATTTCATCCAGGCTGCAAGCCTATTGGTTGGTCCCGCCCACATCCAGGGTGGGGCTTCAGATGGCTGGGGTATAGGTCAGTCACCCACAGACACACCCAGAACTGTGCTTTACTGATTTGCCAGGCAATTCTTAATCCATTCAAATTGAAATTTTCATGATTAGCAGAGTGCTGAGACCTGAGCGAGATGGGAAAATGTAGAAGTCACAGGAGTGTTAAACTTCCAGGGTGACAGATAGCTGATAGGCACTTTGAAGTTCACATGTGCAGCAGCACTTCTTCACATTCTATGTGCACACAGGTCCCTTCGGGGGATTTTTTAAAGATGAGGCAGTGAGCATGGAGTTGTCTGCATTTCTAAGGAGGCTCCACCTTGATGCTAAAGCTGCTGGACCCTGGACCATACTTTGAGTCCGGTAATGAATCTATAAGCATATGTTCATTCATTAAAACACATTGTAAAAAATTCTTGTTTCAATTTTTAATGGGTTTAGTGGTAAATCCCATGTCCAACTTCATTCAAGGTCTCCCTCCCTTTCCTTTAGGGACACTAACATAAGGCCTGCGAAGGTTTAAAGTGAGCAGATCCTGTTTATGGGTGATGTGCAAGGATGTCCCTGCATGTCACCTGGATGCCTCTATTTCCCCACAAGGCCACCTTTCTGCACAGTTACCTTCCCTGGGCCTGGCTACCTTCCATCTGGGTTTCTTAGGCCAAACTGAGAAAGTCCATTTTGATCACAGATCAGGCCCAGGTTCCTTCTCTCTCCTTCCAGCAGGGTCGGTCTCCTGGCTCAGCGTCTGGGACCTTCCCAATAGGCTGCTTCTTGCACCTCACAGGGCCCCCAAGGAAGACATCACTCACTATTTGCTCAGAGACATTCTGGAAGACCTGGCCATTTATTCCCCACAAAGCGTTTCTTCGGTGTGCTGTGGAGGGTCTGTAACCGGTGATTTTCTTTAATTTTAAGTTTGTATTCCATGTTGGCAGTATACGATGATTACACACCTGTGGTGAGTTGGTACATGAATCTAACACATCTTGGTTCCTTCTTCATCCACTTCCCCTTTCTTCTCTCCCTGTTTCCTCCATCTCTTGGTCTCTTGCCCTTTTGCAAAAGACGTAACTCCTTGTTTCCTATTGTCTTTTGTTTTTCTTTTTATTTGCAGTTTGGGTTTCTCATACAAGAGAAACCTGTGTCTTAGTTACTTTTCTCATTGCTGAGACAAAATACCTGACACTCAAAGTTA
>RJWM01038225.1:0-16858 GCA_004363535.1 Dasyprocta punctata | reverse complement strand
AAAGCCACTCTTTCTCTTTCCTGTTTCTTGAAATGTTATGTATCAAGGGGATGCAATCTTTTTGAAAGATGGTCTAGTAAAATGTTAAGTTTAGGGAGTGAATAGGGGTAACTCATCACCAAGGTTGATAAAAAGCAATGATTATCCACTATTTTCGACAGTGATAACATTTTTGCAGCCATTTTAAATCAGTGCCACACGGAAGGTGAGAGCCTGCCTTGGAAATCGCCAATAAAGGAATAAACCTGCCGCGGCATAAGATTTATTTACTACACTGCCAAGCAAGAAACTTAAAGGTCACTGCTGAATTAAGTTACCTTTGTATGGCTTTCTGTCCTGGGTGTGAAAATACACAGCAAGGTGGAATCCACTCAGCTACAGCTGACAGCGCGAGGGTCCATGAATTCAGCGGTGGGAGTAGGTTTGCCTTTCCGCAAAAACCCTGTGGGGATTCTACCGGCATGGTTTGGTTCTTGGAGCCAAATGGAGCATTAAAGCAGAAGATGGCTGTGGGGATAGACCAAGGACCAGAACCTCTGTCTAAAAATAGACATTGCCTGAGCAGGCCATACGGTAGCCAGGGAGAAATCCCATTTGTCACAGCGCATGAAGGCTTTGTGATAGTTTCGTGGAGAGAGGAACTGGCAGCCGTCCGCAGTGCGCACTGGAGAGGGTGCGGATGAACGTGACATAGCAGAAGCTGGTGCCACAGCCCCGGGGAGCAGAGGGAAGGCCTGCGGCGCAGGGCAGGGGACAGCATTCTTGATGCCAAGGAGCAGAGCATAAGTCCACAAAGCTAGAGACTCGATGGCAAGGCCGTCTTCTCCCCAAAGTGGAGCCATAAGATGCTGCCTCTGGGGCTTCGTGCTGTAAAAACTGCGCTAGATGAAGAGGTTGTCGGACGAGGCGCCAGCAGGCCCTGGTGGCCACACCGGACCAGCATGCGAGGACGTGCGGTGTGCTCTCCTGTGGAGGAGACGCTGGTGAACCTCAGTACTCCACCTCAAGGCAAGAGGGCTGCACAGGGACGGAGGACGCAAAGCCTGGAGGTCTGGTGGCACCCAGGGCAATGCGGGTCCCCGTGCTCTGCTCCTCTTTGTGGCACCAGGGAATGTTGAGCCCGCTGCAGCTTCGGCTTTTTATCTGTCGTTGTGATGACAGGGACTCTCAGGCCTGGATTGGGGGTGCACCGGGCTGCTGGGGGACAGGGCTATGGGGAGGCTGATGTTCTTTGCAGAAGGCCAAGGGGACTCTGAGAGGGAGTTTTGTCAGTGACTGGGTGTTTTGTAAATTTGCGGAGACTGTACCTGGGATGCGCTTTATCTGTAAACAGCCCCATAGCCAAGTGTGCTTATCTGTGACAGAGAGAGGGGAGAGGCGGGCAGCAATGGGCAGACCTCGGCATCCGGGTTTCCGCTGCCTGGTGCCTGATGGGGAAGAGACCTGCGCCGACCGCTTCCTGGGGTCGAGCCCCATGACGGGCAGCTGGCCTCTCTCTCCTTGGGCTCCGCACCCTCTCCTCCTAAGCTGGCAGCTCCAGTACCCACTCTGCCTCCTGCCTCCTTCGGGTCTGTCTGCACCGACACTCAGGCCAGGGCGGGCTCACTTGCGTGCTTTTCCTTATGACTCAATTCTCCCCCCTCGCCTCCCTTCTACCTTTCCCTTCCCTTTCTGTACAACGCAGCTTCCAGGCTGCACACACTGCTTTGCCTGCCAGTGAGACTGTGTGTGCATGTGCGTGTGTGTGTGTGTGTGTCCACGTGTTGCCACTGTGCAGACGTATGTGAGAGTGTGCAGGGGAAGGTATGAGTGTGTAGGAATATGTGAGTGAGTGTTTGTGCATTTGGGAATGTGGCTGTGGTGAGAGGGGACATTTGGAAATTCAGGGACAATCCTTACCTTTCTGTCTGATCCTTGTAGAAAACCTTAAGGAGTATACACACGTCCTTCATCTTTCAACAGGAAGTTGTCTACTCTTGGCAATATTTCCAGTGGCTCATTCTGGAGGTTTCCTTCATGCTTATATATTTAACCGTGTGTGAATGTGCACAAATTAAAAGAAAAACAGGGTCATTTTCTATGTATTTTCTGCAACTGTCTTTTTCTTCCAAATATCAATATCATATCAATAATATATATTTACCTCCCTCTGTAAATTCTTCTGGAGAATGAATGTACATATGAATATTGGTTGATAAAGTTGAGCTTGTTTTCATTGTTGTTACAAACAATGCTATAACGAACATCTTTGTTCATACATGTACATACATGACTGTGCATATATATATGTACATATTTCTATTGGCTGGAATCCTATGAGCAAAATTCTTAGACTAAAGAGCATTTGAATTAGTTTTGGAAATCTCGTGAATTGCTTTCCATTAAGTGTAAACCAATTACACTCCCCACGGTAGTAGATAGACACACTGGTTTTCCTGAGCATCCACTGAAAGGAGATTTATCAGTCAGTTTAATGCTTTGCCAGTCGGATGGAGAAAGCAGTCGTCTCATTGCTTTAATTTGCATCTCCCTGAGGGTTTGTGAGTGTGCTTTTGTAGGCTTGTTTATTATTTGTATGTTTTCCTCTGAGTCACCTTTCCATATTCCTGGCCCATGGTTTTTACCCCTTTTCCTTTCTCCTTTTTATTGACAGCAACTATCTACATACTGAGATATCATTTTTTCCTGATATGCATGTGTCACACACAGAGACATGCATGCCCACGTACGTGTCTATGTGTGTAAATGTATGTATGTACATATGCACATCCAACCAAGTATCTATTGTTAGGTACAAACTACCTTAGAGGTTCAGTGACCCAAGGAATTACCTCTCGTCCACCTACAGATGACTGCACACAGATGTACAACTCTTCCTCTGTGTCTGGTGCAGTTGAGGCCCCCCCGCAATGCCCCTGGAACAGTCAGGAGAAGTCTTCTCTGGGCCAGCTGTCCACGTGGACACCCCCTTGTGGTGGGGGCCCCTGTTAGCTCACTGTGGAGCTCTGCTGAGACTCCCCTGGGGTGGTGCATGACTTGGACCCCTGCACGTAGCCTCTCTGGTGTGCAGGAGCAGGTGTTCCAAGGGATGCGGTGCAGAAACTACCAGGACCCTAAACTCTAGGCTTGGAAAGTGGTGCGGCATTGCCTCCTCTGTGATCTGTGGCCTTCAGCTGCTGCAGAGCCAGCCTGGAATTAAAGGAGAATATGGCAAGAGCACAGCAACAAATATTTTGACCTTCTTTAATCAACCACAGTCCGCCCTGTTACCATGCATATTTACAGCTTTCCACATGCAAATTTACTCACCTGTCCCTTCCCCACTTCCTCTCACCTCTCCCAAACCAAGTTCCTCACCATTGTGGCTTGAAGTTCAAGGTCTGTGGGTTTGTCATCTAAAGCAGTTCCTGGTGAGGGCGAGGTTCTTTGGGTGTGGGTACTGTTTGTCTGAAGACCCGTGAATCAAGGAGCCGAATTATCTACATACATGCAAGCACACATGCACACACATGCACACACAGAGCATGCATACAGTACTGAACAAGCATAGAAAAGTCACAGAAGACATTCCCATTCGAAAGTGGGGAAAATGGAGACACATGGCAGTCACTGGTCCATAGCAATTATGAAATCCATCTGGGCACACATTGCCAATCCTTGGAATTATTTTCTTCCCTGGGAACTGCTCTCCATTGTTCTTGGCTTCATGCCCCAGTTTATTTTGTCCTTCAAGCCATCTCTTTTTTAAACCAAAAAGCAAAAACAAAAAACAAAAAAAACACACCCATACACACACACACACACACACACACCCCATTTGCCTCTTCATGTTTCCTCTGCTGTTTTATTGCCCATTTGTACTTTGGAGGAGGGTAGGAGGACCAAAAATGTTCTTTTAACTTTGTATTATTGCTGATCCCTTCAACCCAAACTGATACACTTCTCTTGAAAACTTCATAGATTCCTCCTATATCACATTATACCTCTTTAGACAAAAGCCATGCTCCACTTTGCTGATATAGGCACTTTATTTGTCCTAATGGTTGAGGTGCTATAGGACAGTGCCCTAAGATTCTCAGAAGTCTTTCTCTTGAGTTGGAAGGGTCTTTGAAGCACGTACCAGGTAGTGGCCTTATGATCCTGGGAAGCTGCTAGTCACACATTTACACATTCGGGGACTCATCTCGAGTTCATAACCACTATCAGAATCATCACCCCCAAACCAGGCATGATTAACTGCACTCTGGATCTTATATTGTTACAAAACCGTTTCTTATTTTGAGAATCTTCTGCCATCTGGCACAACCAGGGGTGAGAAATTGCTTCCTCTTCTATCCCAGTAAACACTGTCTTCAATTTCCTCTTGAAATTCGACGTGAAAACTAAACAAGTCATTTTGTATTTTTAGCGGCTCAGTTATCTGTCCTTTTCATACACAATTGAAATTATAAAACAAAAACAGTTGACTCATTCAGCATTCTGACTAGGAATGTCCTCGGCCAAAACTGCCAGTTCCTTAGACAAGTTTTTAATTTTTCATGGTGATGATGTTGTCCAACTTTCCCCTGCTGTGGAATCAGGGCCACTTTCTCCAGGCTCCAATGTCATTTTTTTTTCACTCTCATTCAAATTCTCACCAATAGTGTCCTCAAAACTACCCTCCCCCATCCCCCAGGTATCAGAGCGAGCGTGACATGTGCGACAATTTGTTAGGGTGGCACTCTGTAACTCCATACTTGGTGCCAATGGTGTTTCATTTGTCTTTTCCTGCTTTCAGAAAAATAAAAATCCCCAAAACTAGAATGTAGTGGTTTACCACCACAGTGACCCACTCACAATGCTGTCTCTTTCCTGGGATCACTGGATTGGGTCTCCAGTAGGACACTGTAGTCAAAGGCTGGACTTAGCATTGTGGGAAACTAAACTGGACAGGGGAGCGTAAACCAGTGGGTGAACTCTACGTGGGAGGTGAGTGGAGGCATCTCAGGGGCTGTTCTATGTGGCTTGGGTTTTCTCACAGAATACTGGCTCATTTTCAATAGCAGTAGCTCAAAAATACCAGAAATGGAAGCTGACATCCTTTTAACATAAGAGAAAATGATCCCCACTCCATAGCCAGGTTACTGTAGTTTCTTAGCTGCCCAGGTAACAGTTTCTGTTCCAGTTCTGGTTGCTTCTGTCTCTTAGAAGTGGTTGGTTACTGTAGGGCATAGCTGGTCACTGTGGTGCACATTGTAAAAACCAATCCCCAGCTGACAAGCCATTCTGCCTCTGCACTTCCTGCTTGCTTATCCCATATAAGCCTTAGACCACCAGAGATCAGGACCTGATATTCTGGGAATGATCCTGATCAGTGCTTATCACAGTGAACAAATCTGCCTCCAAATCCCGGGTATTGTTTTGGCATTTCTGTTTGCTGTTGCATCTGGTGCATCAGCTGGGAAGACTGGCCATGCTGAGCTCCTTGGTCATTGGTCATGACTCTCACAGATGGAGCAAGGACCCCCTCTAGATCCTGATGGGAAGGTGTACCCTTGAGATTTCTTGTGTCCTCTCAGAGGTCTGGAGGGGAATTCCTGGCTCCCTGATGCAGTGGTTCACATCAGACCCTAAAGGGAGGAGCATGCAAACTGGTTGTCTGTCTGCCTGACTGTCTGATTCCAATAAGACCCCCAGGGGTCATGACAGTTAGTCTGTCAGTCATGCTCATTTTAAGCAGAAGAAGAGTTTGATCAACTCTTGCTAGTTAAAACCACACTCAAAAGGAGGGGTGTTGGAAATTTTAATCTCTGCTGGATAGGACAGCAGTACTCTATCAAATTGAGCCACCGAGATCCCATGGTCATTGCAAAGATTGGGGGCAAAACTGTGACTTTCCTGCAAAACAATGGAACAGAACTCTCTGCCTTCCAAAGTTTCCTCTGTCAAAAAGTTACCATCACTGGGGCAATGGGGGAACTGTTGCCTCTCACCCCTTCTGCCAGGCACAAACTTGCAGCAAGGGAGGACATCTCCTTAACACCAAGCCAGTGAGTCTCCTTCTCTTTTAACCCAACACTTTCAATTTTGACTGTTCCTGGAGAGAAAGATGATGCCTGCATCAGCTTGAGAAGTTTCAGAAATCCAGCCTTAAATCCACTGAAATATTTCCCTGGACAGGTTCTCCAAGGGTCACTCGGAAGAGACAATGCACTCAAAGTCCTGCATGGTCATTCTGGATGCTGACCAGCTCACTCATGACTGAAGCCTGAGGATATCTTTTGCAGGATTGCTCCAGAACTATTCTCCTTGATTTTTGTACCTTTTCAGGCTGCTTATCCCAGTCCTTACTTCCCTGCCCTCTGCTTGTTGTGATTTTTTGCCTTAAACTCTATGGACAGTTGCCCAAAGAGAAGAGAACAGTCAATCAAACACTTGACCAAGATTTGATGAGTGTCCAAGACACACTGGACACTGTCCTTGATCAGATTAACCCTCTCATTCCCTTGCCAGAGTAATGTTACAGAACAGACAGGCCTAAATTGTGTCTCTTCTTGAAAACAACTTAGGAAAAATCTCTATAATAAGATAATCTTGGGGAGCTTGGCTAGGGCCCACCCTAGGATCACTGATTGCTTCTAGTTGGGTGTTGTCTCAGAAGATCACATGTAATATGCCCAGCAAAGATTTGCTGGGGAAACTAAAAGAGAGGGGAAAATGTAACAGAAAATGGCCCCCAGCCAGTATACTTGTTTCTTAGTTGCCCAGATAATGGTTCCTGTTCCAGTTCCACTTGCTCCTGTCTCTTAGGAATGGCTGGTCACTGTGATGCACATTGTGTAAACCAGTCCAGAATCAGCAAGCCATTCTGCCTCTGTGCTTCCCTCTTGCTTACCTCACGGAAGCCCTAGACCACCAGGGATCAGGGTCTGGTATTCTGGGCCTGACCCCGATCGCTGCTGGTTGATGTAAATAGATCTGCCTCCAAATCCTGGGTGTCATTTCAGTGTTTCTGCTTGCTGTTGTATTAAGACTGAGGCTCCCCAAAATGACTTAGCACATTCCAGCATGCTGTTTTTTACAGGGCCTACCTAGGTTCAAGTAGGCAGAAACATGAAAGTAATTGTGGTCATCCTTAATCTACCACATCTATTCAATAATATTTTTCATGAAATAATCTGACATGTTCCAAAGTATATGCACCTGGGGTAAACAATACTGGTTAAATTTTAAAAAATGAAAGTAAGAAAGAAACAATAAGAATTTGGTTACATATATATTACATTTATTTAAAATGTATTTTCATTAAAAACAACATATATTTACAGAAATTATTTATGAAAAATATAAAAAATAAAATGAGAAGACCTATAATTCTATATGCTGACACATCCTGTATTAGTAGCTTCAGATTTGCTTTATTTTTGTTTCTGATACACACACAAACACATATTTGCTAGGAGGATATGTACCAAGCTCAGCCTTCTATATCTTTTAAACAGAGTTTTACTTAGTAGTAGATGCTAGATGCTTGGTTTGTCCACCTCAAAAAACCAGTATATTTGTAAATACATAGTCATAAACATATCATCGTTATGTTCGAGAACTGCCTGGTGTTTTACTATTTGTGAGACAATTAGCACGGGGTGCCTTTTATTCTCTTCTCTGTGTGGTGTGGGCACCTGCAGGTCCAGGGTTCATTCATTATTGTCTCCGCTCCAAGTCCTGAGGGCAGAGTCAGGCCTAGAATGGACGCTCACCAGTTCCTGCTGAGGCAGTGAGTGACAGACCCTAGGAAGGAGGGATTTTATCAATCAAAGTCCATTTTCCCGAGCAGTACACAGTGCCTTTGGACAGACCCTGCATTTTTCTGTTTAGTTGTTCATTGGGAAGCTGAGAGTCATAAATGCCACATCACAGGAAGTGTATAGGGATGAAAGGGATAATATTTATAAAATACTTAACTCCTTTGGAAGCACGGTCCGGCCCAGTCCAACGTGTGTGCTGTTATCACTGATTCCACCTAGCACTGCTGTCACGCAGGGCTCGCTGGTCACAGATCCGAGTGCAGCTGTATCTAACAGTTCTGGGGAAAGCGCTGCAGGAGGCCGGGGCGTCCTCTTCCGACTGAATGTCACACCTTCCTTAGAATCGCAGCGTGTTCTACACTAATTAAAAAGGTGATATTTTTTAATCCTCCTAGCATCTCCATGAGACAGCGCAGTGAAGTCACTAACCTGATTGTGCAGCTAGGGAGACTGACCGAGAGTTGATCGCGGGCTTGGCGGCTGGTGCAGCACAGCAGGGCACGACTCGAACTGGGACCTTTCAGTTTCCAGCTGCAAGAAGAGGAGAAATTTCCTCAGTCTGTAGGAAAAATAATTTTTTTCCTCTGTAAAATGATATTAAGTTTAAAAATAAAATATTGACTATAAAACTATTCAGGCTGTAATTTTCATCAGTGGAATTGTGTGTTACGCTGCCCTTCACGGTGAGCATGTGGGGGCAGATGAAAGTTCCTCCCCTACTTCAGTTTTTTTTTTTAACTTGAAATTAAATCAAAACTTGCATGCGGCTGTGATTAATATGTAAGACTGAGATCAAACAGCCCAAAATGCAAAGAACTGAAGCTTTCTTCTGTTATTGGGGGGTGGATAATTTCCCTCTATTTTTCTCAGTAATTAGAACAAATTGCTTATGAACAACAGACCAGTAGAGGAGGGCTGGTCTCCCTATTAATTACCCTGATATTTATTGGATGGTGGAGATGAACAAAGAAGTCTAGTACCTTCCCTTGTGGAACCTGCCATAAAAGAGTGACAACAAGCAAGTGATAGATTGGGCTACTCACCACAATCTAAGATTTCTAGGGTGACCTGCTCCATGAACAAAAGAAACTGACATTTGTAGGATGGCAGAGGAGTGGGGTTTCTCTAAGGTGGTCGGGGAGGCCAGGGAAGGGCTGTCAGACGCAGTGCCCTGGAGCAGAGCCCTGGGTCTCACCAAGGAGAAGGTGAATTAGGGATTAGAGAGGATTCCAAGCCAGGGAGCAGGTACGGAAGTAGCCGCTCTTCTGTGCACCGGAAGGGTTTTTTTGCTTTTTCTCATGCGTCTTTCGAGTTCTGGTCCTTATGATTTGTCGACCTTTTGCTCCTTTGTGATGCTGCTTTAACAGATCTATTTTTTAAAATCCAGTTTATATTTTATCAGTCCATGTCTGCAGTACATAATGATCCCATTTGTCAAGGGGAGCTGGTGTAGGCAGGCCACACACTTGATTCTCTTTCTGTGCCCGTTCCAGTCTCCTTCTCTGGGTCCTCTTCCCCCTTTGCAAAAGATCTATCTCCTTGTTTCCTAGTCTCTATCTTTTATTTTGCTTGTTAATTTATTTATACTTTGGGTTTCTCATATGAAAGAAGCCATGCAATAGTTAAGCTTGTATGTCTGATTTATTTCACTTAACATGATGGTCTCTAGGGATATCTATTTTTTTTTCTATCAGTGAGTCAAGTTTATCCTTCTTTATAGCACAGTAGTACTCTGCTGTGTGTAGATACCACATTTTCTTTACCCATTCTTCTCTTGTTGGACACATAGACCACTGGCAAGATTCAGTTGTTATGAGTTGAGCCGCTATAGAGAAACATGTCTATTTTTTCTTTGCTACAACCTCTGTTTCGTTACTTGATGTGAAGATAGCCCATGGGTGTCTCTGCAGCTCCTGGTCCTCAAGAGCAGGCTCAGAGCATATTCCTTGCACCTGGGTACATATTCCAGAGTGGACACGTAGCAGCCACTCAGAAGCATTCTAGGAATTTAGTGCTGGGTCACAGGCTTCCACATTCCTGCAGATTCTGGGGCTGCTCTACGCAGGAGGCCCGGCTCGGGCACAGGTGCGCTGTCTAGCCCTGGCGATGGAGAGTTCTTGAGTGCCAGTATTCTTCTTATCTTGTTTTATTTGCCTGACTTCTGTTTGGCACTAGGAGAGAACAGAACACAGGCAACACCTTACCAAAACAACGATTCCTTCCTGAATCGTCACTGCTTTCTGGAACAAGGTCTTGGCACCATTCGGGGCCATTTCCACCTTATGCTGCAGAAAAATCACATTTCACCCACTCAGGACGTGGCCTTCCCTTTCGGAGCCGCAGAGGTCTCCAAGAATACAGGAATGAAGCTGCCCTTGTGCTGGGCGTCACCCGCTGAGCCACCGAACAAGCAGATTCTCCTGAAACCCTGCTTCTCACCTTCACAACTCCCGTTACCATCGTAGTTTTGTATGGAAAGTATAGAAAGTTTCTGAACATGAGGGTGCTCTGTGGTATTCTTCTGTCTGCTTTCCTTTCACTGAAACGCAGAATGACCTGCAGCAGTTTGCTTGCGGCACTCTCTTTTCTCTGCATGCAATGGCGTGGGGGCATTAAGCCAACAAAGCGCAGTCTCTCAGCTCCCTTCTTCTGATGGGAAAAGGCTCAGAACCGCCACCCGCAGCATTCACTTAAATGGAGCCAGGGGAGATGGGATATCTCAGAGGTGGTTTGTGGGAAAAGGCTCTGGCCTGGTGTTCAAGAGAGAGAAGCTGCAATTAGGAGCTCACCCATCTGCCGCCTACGTCCTGCAGACTGCAGCCGGCATTCCCAGGAAGTGATAATTAAGGCATGGCTTGGAGGCACCAGAGTCCCACACGCCCCAATGGACCAACTGGTTTTGTCCAAATCATATCCCAGCGACTCTTTGATCCCACCTGCAAGCCACACCTGTTGCTCCTCAGCTCAGCCCGCCTGGGTCGCACACAGTCTCCTCTCCTCCTTGGATCCAGACTCACGTCCACCTGTTGCCCCAGCCTGTGTCCCCTGGCTTTGATCTCTCTGCATTGTGGAAGCCATCAACTGTGACAGAATTTTGGTTAGGCCTCATTGCCTTGGAATGCAAATCTCCAGGGTTCTGCCCCTGGAAATTTGATAATGAGTGGTAAACTTTCCAGCAGGGCAGGCTGGCATATCTGGGAGTTTCTAAGACACTGGCCTCTAGCTGTGTGTTTCCAGGGCACCAGCCAGTAGTAATGAGTAGCCCATGACTCTAGAGATCTGGGAATCTTCTGAAGCATGGTGGAGACTTGTCCCCACGCCCTGACTCATTACTGTCTGCACGCATGTTTGCACTTTGCTATTTCTGCCCTGGATTTCTGATTCAGTAGACTCTACTACCTTTCTATAAGCAGGTGGGAAATCTATATAAAAGTGAAAGCTTCAGCCATTGCATGGGGCTGGAAATCTTTTTAACAAAAGAAAGACAACACAGTTGATTCTTATATAAATCGAATCTCTTTCAATATATAAGGCAAATGCTCTTACTTTTTTTTTAAGAGGGCCACCTAAAATGTTAAGAGTTATTTGCCAAGAGCCACATCTGACTCTAATAAGCAAATCTGTTGTGTATTGCCTGTGCATGTAAAACAAAATCCAAATGCAAGCCTGCATGCTTTTATGTTCTTCAACGACAACAATCCGTATCTTATTTGTGTCTATCTTTGATGTCAATTATGTTATGTCGTCTGAAGTGATTACACTGCTTTTATTTAATACAATTTTTTCAAGTTGTTTTAAGTCTCTGAATGAAAAGACAGACAGAGAGAGAGAGAGAGAGAGAGAGAGAGAGAGAGAGAGAGAGAACTGGATTCTTAAGTGTTGCATCTCAGCTTTGATGTTGGAAGCAGTTTAAACGGAAGTTCTTAGTCTACACAATTTATAGTTTTCCGGATTAAGATCGTGTAGAAGAAAAGATGAAAATCTTAAAAAGAATCATACCATAAATGCTCCCGCTACCCAGATGTAAATTAGATATTTGTGAACTCTGGGGGCTGGGAATGCCATGGGGTTCTGTGAAGCGGGCAGGAGGTGAGAGGCTCTGGAAGAGGGACTGCAGGGAGCGAGATTACATCTACTTCCACACCTGAATGCCCAAGAACGCAAATACGCCCAGGCCCCAAAACAAGGAGCCAGCTCAACACTTTCAAGTTGTCTGAGGGAAAACAAACTCATTTAATGCCCATCTGCTGATAGGGATGGTAGGAAGGGCCTGGGCTGCTGACAGAGCAGTTCCCCAGAATTTTGACTATTATTTCAGGTTTCTATCTTTTCCTCTCTGGTAGGAAGATATTAAAAATAAGTTTCTGGCAAAAAGTACAGAAAAACACAGAGCCTCCAAAATTGCAACTGGTACAGATTCCTGGCCAGCAGCCTTGATTTTTAGTGCTTGTCATCATTCTGCAAAATTTGCTCACTACAGTATTAGGAAACTCTGGACGGCAGTACAATGTTTCAGAAATATCTTACAAAAGCTGGGCTATGTGCTGGGAGTCTTGGGGATTACTGCCGACATCCCGAAGCTGTCCTTGGCATGCCTGGAAGCCACTTTGAAATGGTTGAGCTCTGTTATTGTTTGCATATAGGTTTCTGCTAGGATTTACAGGTTATAATGTGCCCAGTGCCATAGCTCGAAGAGTTACCTCTCCTTTCATCCCTCTTTTGCGTGTGACATCCATCCAGCATGTGTTCATTTCCACCTTAAGATAAGTCAACAGTTTCAAATAAAGAGGGAATCCTAATTGACCGGGGGTATGGCGTACTAAAAAGAAACACAGCTAAATGTTTTCTCCCACCCAAACATTTCACAAGGGTGCTGGGTGCGTGGTAACTGGGAAGCACCCAGGGAACTCACTTGCTTTCTGTAGCAAGGACCAAAGTCCAGGTATGGAGGCAGAGGTTCCGACACAATGCGGCGAGCAGGAGAAATGTTATGGGTTTTCTTGCTGCTTGTTCTGCCCTTCTCTATTAAAAACAATAGAAAATTATCCTTTATTTTCACTGTTTCCTGCCTGAGGGCCTGAAACGACTTCCTAACTCACCACCTGTGTGCTTTTGCTACAAACCAACCCTGATTATGCCAGGTTCTGAAAGGAGGAAAATCTGCTTTCTTCCCGCAGCCCTCTGGAAGGGGACATCTTTGGCTCTGCAAACCCCACAGGTTCCTTCCAACTATTCCAGCCCTGGGTCTTCCTTTCCAGAGCCCCTCTCCCTCAACACCAACCTCCTAAGGAAGGTGAGGTCTCCCCTGCCTACTGCTGTGACAGACCATGCTCCTGAGCAAGGTGCAAAAGAAATTGTGCTCTCTTCTCCTCCCTCTCCTCCCCTCCCATCCCTTCTCTCCCCTCCTCCCCTCCCCCTCCTTCTCCCCTCCTCCTTCTCCCCACTCTTCTCCCTCTCCCTCTACCCTTTTCCCTTCCTTCTCCCCTCCCCCTCCCCTCACTTCTTCTCTTTCTCCCTCCTTCTCTCATTCTCCCCCTCTTTTCCCCAAAATCCAAGGAGAAACTCAGAAAGACTATTGGAGTTTGAGTGTCTTGCAAAGTTTCTTTCAGAGGCGAATGGCAGGGAAGTCACCAAGTGTCAGGTCCATGATAGCTCAGCCTGGGCTGAGGTTGGGTGTCTGTGGTCCACACCCAAGCGGGGCGACAGGGACATCTTAAAGGGACACAGTGTGCACCCTGCTGGGGGCGGACCCTGTGAAGAGGGAACCCGTGAGTGCTCCACCCAAGTTAGTTCTGATCACCGGAAGAGCCGGCGGTGCGGCGGGACCCACGGCAAAGCTACGGGTCAGATCCAGGAACGCACTGGCTTTCCGAGGCCTGGGGTTTGGGATCCAGATGTGGGCCAGCAGCTGCTGGGACTGAGAACTGGGGTCCCCTCAGCAAGCGGGGCGTTGGCTACTGAGTGTTGGATTCAATCCAGTGTTGCAGGGGCTGCCGGTCAGCCCAGGGAGAAGCAGGGGGCCTATGCGGGAGCTTGGGGAGAGTCTAACTCTGCACTGCATCACGGTTCCGCTTCGGGTGTCCCGGTGATGACGCGAACAGGCGACACAGCGGTGGCGCTGGAGAGGCGCGCTGTGGACGGTGATCTTGCAAGCACAGCTTCAGAGTACCTGAAACAGGTGTTTCCTGAAGAATCACGACGCCCGAGCTACGGCTTTTCAGAAGCCCATCGTTTCTGGTGCCTTTAATTATGGACCTAAAAGCAGTCCAATTATCATTTTCTTGGGAACAAGCAGAAATGCATTATGGTAGGCAGATTGCTTGAATCACAGCCGTGTCGCGATTTATAGCTGAAGAATAATGCGCTCTCTTGATAAAAGCTATTAGAGCACGTGTGAGAAAGGCCGAAAGAGGGTGTGAGGGGAAGGCAGCCCTAGCAAACACGGCCACGTAGTGCAAATTCAAGTGGGCTAGGGTAATGCAGGTACATTCATTATCACTGATTTTGTTTAAGGAGCCCTGACACAACTGAATCACATACAACATTGCAGTGTTACTTTAAAATGTCAGAAATTTTAAATTTCCTGCATTTGGTTTGTACTTAAAAAGTTACCCTCTTCTTCAGTAAAGACCAGAAAAAATATAACATTTTTACATTTTTTTGTTACTGTATGACACACATAAAACTCTTCCATCCATCTATAATTAATTTTTCTCTATAATGAGAAGGAAGTTCAATATATTTTGTTTCCAAATAGCTTGTCTCCCCTATTCTATTGATTTTGATGTTTCCTTTATTTTATTTTAGGTGGCTTTTTGATTATATGTCTATTTTAAAACTTTTTTTTAAAATGAAAGGCTCCCCTATGTTAAATTTTTTCCTTTTAAATGGTACGTAGTAATTACAGCTACCGAGCAATCATGATGTCTTGAGAGTGACAGTGGTCAAAGCCATCCTTCTGGATGTAGGAGCAGCAGTAAGACTCAGGCAGAGAATTGTTCTTCCAGGACGATATCCTGGCTCAGCTACTCAATTCTCTAAAACAGCTACAATTTGCCAAAACTTTTTGTGATGGCCTTTTGAATTAGAAAGGGAATGTCTTAGAGAAAATGAGGTGAAGAGACATAGTCATCAGCTCTGATTTCACAGACATGGGAAGGACATAGTCTGATCCAGACTACAAAATTGGCCTTTCATAAAATAAGTTGACAAAAGGGAGAAAAAGGAGTATGAATTTTCAAGGATTTATTTTCACTGACTCCGTAATAGAAAGAACCCCTGAATGAAAGAGATGCTTGGATTAAAAAAAAAAAAAAAACAGAATTCAATTATTTCTTCAAGCTCTAATGACAGTACTTTTCTGTAATTTTAAAAATACTCTGGGTGAAAGTTCCTTTTTGCGTTACTCTCACAGTGAGCACAGGTAGTGGGCACTGTCCAGCAGAGAAACAAGGATGTTTTTGTTTCATTTTAATCACTTGGTATGTTTAGAGTAATCATTTCTGAAGTTATAAAATTACTCCGCTGACATCATTGCATATTCAGGTTGTACCAGCTCTTGACCACAGTACATACTTGCATTTACTTAGCTTTTAACATATCCTTAGACATTAAAATATCTGTGTAGTCTTAATGGAGATTGAACTCACCACCTCACGCCTGCCAGACAGGCACTTAAGCCACTAAGCCAAACTCTCAGACCTAGTTTTTTGAGGCAGGGTTGTACTATGTAGCTCAGGCCGGTTTTGCACTTGTGTTGTAGCCCAAGCTGGCCTTGAACTCACAACGCTCCTCCTACCTCAGCCTCCTGAGTGCTGTGATTAAAGGAATGCGCCACCATACCTGGCTTGCTAGTCTTTCTTACCTCGTAACCATGGCCTTCAACTGAGACCAAACTGATGTGTGCACTTCAAAGGAACAGAGGTATCCACTGGAAAAACCCACACAGAATTAGTGCATATGGATATTAAAGAGAAGATTTCACACGGAGTATCATTAGAACTCTCTCTTAATAGAACTTATCATTAAATTAGCATGATACAGTAGCATCACAACACACAAGGAAACTTGCTATACACTTTTAGAGAAAGATTGTTAGTGCTGAAAACATAACACACAAAATTAGTGCATATGAGTATTAAAGTGACTTTATAATAAGCATCTTTAGTGCTTTGTCATAATATAATTTACAGTTGCAATAGTGATACTACACAACTGTATCTCGCAAGGTAATGTTTACATTATTAGAAGACCCAGAATTCTCAGTTCATACAACTTACAACAACAACAACAACAACAACAACAACACATTTGTACAAATCACTTTATGAAAAAAGTGGTAATAGTAGCCCAACTTCTTTCATTGGTAACTTATTTCCTGTCTCATGCCTGTGAAGTTTCAGGAAAAAAGTGGAGGGACAAAGAAATTTCAAACTTTTCAGATTGATTGTAAGTCATCTTACCCTGTCAATATGTCCAGGTATTTTTTTTTTTTTTTTGGCATTACAGTTTTTGTTAGCCTATCATTTTTAAAGACGCCTCTAGCAAAGAGCATTTATAACTAATGTATAAATCTGTCAGTGTCTTTACAAGTGCTATAGTGTTTCAAAGAGAAAAGCGTTTGCCTGGTAAAGCAATGAAAGCACAGCAGGCTGATTTAGTGCAAGTTTCCAAAGCTGCATAGTCATGTCCCTGGTGCTAAAAGCCCTGAATTTACATTTTCAGAAAAAAAAATTATAGAATTAAATATCTTTGAACCAGCAAGACTGTTCATTGCAGGAAGTTATTATTTTGATCAGGCTGTTGGGTTCTGAAGTCCCTTGGCAACAATACAAAAATAGCTTTCCCTTGTTACTAAAGAACAATCTGGAAAAACAAATTAGAAATGTGTTAAGAACAAAATAAACGGACCTTTTATTTTTTAAACTTGGGGGCCTCTGAATTTCACAGACTTCTGGAATCTGGGGAGCTCCACCCAGCTGCCACTCATTTTATTACCCTGTTATAGGTTTGGCACGCAAGGAATAATTTTCCAACCGTTGGAACAATGTCGAGTCACATTTTTCCAGAAG
>RJWM01038224.1:0-17032 GCA_004363535.1 Dasyprocta punctata | reverse complement strand
TTAGAGGCCTAACTAAAAGAGCTTAGGAATTCTACACCCTAGGGTGTAGAAGACCCGCCCTACGGTGGGTCATCACCAAGATGGTATAAAGAGAAGGAGGAAGGACAATTCCATTCCATTCTTTGGAGGAGCTCCAGTCTTTGCCTTTGGTTTGGACATCGTCTCCTGGCTTCCAGCGTAGACTGTTCTGCTTTCCGGCGTAGACTCTTCAGCCCTCCAGCGTAGACCTTTCAGCTCTCCATCACAGACCCATCAGCCTGCTGGTCCGCACTTGCACAGAACACTGGTGTGAACCCCAGACCTTGGATAGAGTCCTTCGGCCTCCAGCGTGCAAACAACTTTCGCACGCTTCCTCATTCGACTCTGTGGCTGACCATCGTAAGCCTATCCTGTAATTTCTATACCTTTGTATATCTTTGTAATTTCTGTTTCCTCTAGTAAACCCTAACTGATACACATAGTAAGACCCTGTCTCAAAAAAGTACTGGAGGTATAGCTTAGTGGTAGAGCGCTTGCCTAGAGCATACAAGGCTCTGGGCTCCATTCCCATCACTGGAAAAAAAAAATACAAAGAACCAAACTGTCTCTAAGTAACTTAATCACATCTCAGAACAAAGACCAAAACCAAAAGAACAGAAAAATGGGTTTTAATGTTTTATTACATTCTTATTATTATGATTGATGGATCACAGAGACTCTGGATTTTTTAATCTTTTAAAAAAAGGTACTGAATTTTATTTGGGCAGACAGTTGAAGTGTTGAAGGGTCACCTTGAAGTTTTGGCAGTTCTGTTCTTATTTCCAGAGCGTAACATCCACTCTTAGGGTGTGGTCCTTATCCTTGAGGTAAGCCTTTCTGGGGTCTCCACAGCACATACCGTATCTCCCCACATTTCTGGTTCAAGCTCCAAGATTTCCCCATAGTTTTTGGCCTCTGAAGCCTGTGTCCAGCTCGCAGTCCTTTAGCAGTTCTTCTCTCTAGACCCCATGAAAGGTTAACCTGGGAGTGGGCAGTTAGGATGTATGTGGGTACTCAAAAGAAATCCTCCCCAGAGTTCCAGGGTCCCTTTTCTACATTTCCCTCTGCCCCAGGGCCCCACATGCCCCTTCTGTCTCAGCAGCCTGACTCTGATCTGTGTCTCCTCCAAGACCTGCTTTCTGCACCAATGCAATGGCTTTGGGAACCTGCACTGCAGACTGACAGTGCCTTCCTGGTGGAGAACCCATGAGTAAGGTGTTGCCTTCTGGGTGATCCTGATCTCAAGTGTCCCCACTGGGCACCTGCCTGGTGCTTGAAATCAGTGGCTTCTCAGCTGTTGCTCACTTTTATAGTCACTTAAAGTGGGACATTAGGTTGCAACCAGGTACTGTGTCATGGCTGGAACTGGAAAATCCATGAAGTATTTTTATTCATTTATTTTTATTGAGGTAGGATTCACATAACATAAAAATAACCACTGTAAAGGGAACAATTCAGTGGTGTTCAGTACATTCACGGTGCTGTATAACTATCACTTTTTCCTGGGTCCAAACCATTTTCATCACTCCCAAATGAAACCCTGCACCAATTCAGCAGCAGCTGGTAACTGCCATTCTTCTTCCTGTTTCTATGGATTTACCTGTTGTAGATAATTCATATAAGTGGAGTTATACAATAAGTGGCCTTTTGTGGTCAGAGACATTTACTTAGCATACCGTGGTATAGTTTTGTTGTTGCTGTTTTATGATACTGGGGATTGAACCTAGCGGCACTCTACTGCTGAGCTACATCCTTAGTCCTTTTTATTTTTTATTTTGAGACAGGTTCTAAGTTGCCCAGGCTGATTTTGAACTTTCAATCCTCCTGGCTCACCCTCCCAAGCAGCTGGGATTGCAGACATGCACTACTATACTCGACAGTAAAATGTTTTCAAGTTCATTCACATTGTAGGGTGTATCAGTACTTCATCCCCTTCTAAGCCTGAATAATATCCTATTTATGTATATACCACTGTTTGTTTATCCATTCAGTTGATGAGTGGATAAACATGTAACTTGGTTTATTGCTACTTTTTGGCTATCGTGAAAAGCGCTGCTACACACATGACTGTACACGTATTTGAGTGACTCTTTTCGATTCTTTGGTTTATAGACCTAGGAGAGGAATTATTGGGCCAGATAGTAGTAACACTACGTGCAACTTTCTGAAGAACTGCCAAGTTGGTTCCCACAGAAGCTGGACTATTTTACAGTTACAGTGTATAGGTTCTAATTTCTCTACATCCTGGTTTAACAACTTTCATTTTTAAAAATCATGGCCATCCAAGTTAGTGTGTTGTGGTATCTCACTGTGGTTTTGATTTCAATTTATCTAACAACCAATGATGTTGAATATCTTCTCAGGTGCTTGTTGGCCAGTGATATTTTATTCACCCCTAAAATATACTGGCATCAAAAATATTTTATCTGGGGCTGGAGATGTAATTCAGGGTGAAGGTCCAAATATTGAACACAACAACAAAAAGCTCAAGATTCAGTGCTCAGTTGCATGTTCTGACATACTTGGTACAAAATCCAGGTTTCATAAACAGGAGGTTTTAAGAATCTAAAGAAAATCATCTAGAAAAAAAATTCCCCAAATGGAAAACTAAGTGGTTCACAGACCCTTGGCCCTCTGCACAATAGAGTTGCCTATGGATTCTCAAAGAGCCAATGAGTATCACCAATCCAATTCCTTTGATGTTTTTGAAGAATCATTTTCTCCTGTGAAATAAAGCATGATGGCTTGCATATGTGTGCACTTCAACAAGCCTGTAAGTCTCAAAACACCCACTCTTTCAGGTTCCAGTGGTGGTACAGCTGTTCTTTAAATATATATATATATATATATATATATATATATGTACATATATATATATATATACATATATATATGAAAAATACTTAAACCTCCCTGAGAAATGAATAGACTCCATGTTTCCAAACTTTAAAAAACATAAACAACGATGTATTGTTTATTGTCTGGTGTGCATTCCAGGTCTGGCAACACTGGACTGGAAAGGTCAACATGGAGTCAGGAGGCTGTGCTGCAGAGGCAAAACTCCACATCCGGGCATCTGCAGGAAAGTCAAGGTACCCGGATGCTGGGCTCAGTATGAGACCAGGCAGCTGAGCCCGCCCCTTGGAGCCAGGCTCGGGTCATAGCATTACTATAGAGCTTCACTATGGGTTACTGTTGTTACTGTGATTGGCGTGAGTTGTTCTAACTTGTTATCTTTGGCTCGTGGGTTTTGCGACAGGTCTGATTTGGTTGCTGCCACGGTGATGGATGGGGAGGTCGTTGGGTGTGTATTTTACTTGCCATTTTAAAATTTTTTCTCATGAAGTTTGTGAAATTGGGGATAATAGACAAAGACTTGCTCTTCTGGGTGAACAGGTACTACAGCTGGAGGTGCAGGACACAGGAGTTAGGGTGTGGGAGAACTTCCAGTAGGTAAGGCCCCAGTCATAGCCAGACTGGGACAGATGCTTCTGCCCTTGGACCAGGAAGGCCACCTGTTCTGTGAGCTCAGCGCAGTGGGGCTCACAGTGGACAGCAGAGCGGCCCCAGCTGCAGGACCCTCTCGATGTCTGAGCCTGCTCTTCACCTACCATGTTTCTAGCAGCTGGCAGCCTGGCCCCACCGCCTCAGGGGATGCCCAGGTCCTGGCCCTGGTTGAAGCTGATCTCTCCTGAGGTTTCAAGAATAGTCAACAATGTGAATGTGGCTTTCATAGAGGTTTTGTAGCCAGAGGTGAAGGGAGCTATAGTCTTAGCTACTTTTCTGCTTCTAAATATCCAAGCCATGCCTAAGAGTCTCACAGTGGTAGTGTTAACACTGTCCCTGTCACCTCCACTGTCACACTTAATGTTTATTGAGTGTTCACTATGTGCAAGGACCCCTTCTGAGTGTTTGCAATGGGATGTTTTATTTGACCTTCCCAAGAATCCTGTAGGGCTTCTCTCCATTTTATCAATAAGGAACCTGGGGCTGAGAGGCTAAGCAGCTAGCCCTGGGTCATCTAATTCCTACGTGGAGGAGACAAGATAAAATCCTAGGCAGTAGGGTGCACACCACATGGTGACCCCCAGGGAGCTGGGCCCTTGCATGGTCTTGTCCCTTTGAATATGCACTGAAGCTGTGGTAACTCTGGAGACCAGCAGTGGCGATAGCTATCATTCTGCAGGATTGCGCTTCTTTCCATAAACTCTGTGTTAACCAACTGAAGCAAGAGAGTCTCTGGATGGCCTTAAAGAAGCAAGCAGCCCTGTTGCAAACTGCTTCTGGAGAGAGTCACACAGAAAGGATTTGGGGTGACCTCAAGGGCATAAGGACCACCACAAGCCACAGTCAGCAAGAACCTGGGGCTCTCGCTCATAGGATCCTGAGGAAATGAATAGCCTGCTTCATCGAGGGAGCAGATGATCTCCTAGTTGGGTCTCCAGGTGAGCACACAGCCTGGCCAACTTGATTGCAGCCTGTGAGACCCTGGACAGAGGACCCAGCGAAGCTTGTGCCCAGACTCATGAGCACAGAGACTAAGATAACGCTGGCATGCTGTTTGAATCCACTAAGTTTCTGGTGCTGTGTTACACTGCATAGAAAACTAAATACACAAGCTGGACATGGTGGCACATGCCTAGAATCCCAGCACTGGAAGCTGAGGCAGGAGGATTGCAGGTTTGACATCAACCAGGACTACAGAGAGAGATGCTCCTGTCAGAGAGAGACAGAGACAGAGACAGAAAGAAAGAAAGAAAAAGAAGAAGAGAAAGAGGAAAAAGAGGAAGAGAAGGAACAAGAGGAGGGAAGGAGGAACAAGGAGAAGGAAGGTGGAGAGAGAGAGGGAAACACAGCCTGAACACTTAACCTCGCCCTGTCTACCTTTGTAGCAGCTTTCCATGCTCCTATCTAGGTTCCTCCTATAGAGTTCTGCTTTCTCTCCAGAAGTTCCTGCCTAATCTCTTGGAGAAGGACCAAAGAGAAGAATCCTGGACCAGGAGGCAGAGAAGTGGGGACCACCACATAATCAGTTCTTTCTTTGAAAGAATCAGCCAGAAGCATGTGGAGCCCTGCCACTTTATGACATTTCTAGGCAAGCAGAGGCTGGATTAAGATCAAAACTGTCACCCAAGGATGGGTCTGAGCACAGCGTGCTCCAGTAACATCATACAGTGAGAGAGGGAGCATTTCGAGATCTGAATCTATACTTATATAATTAGGGTGTTTAATTGAGTTAGTTCAGGGCTTCCAGGGCATGTTTCACCTTGACTCTGAGTGCTGGAATTTAAAGCATGGCCCCTGGGCCACGTGCGGTTGGAGTGGCACTGCATGTGTTGGATACCTTCAGTCTATCTACTTCACTGAGCGTGGCAGTAAAAAGTCAATACTGTGGGACGGGGCTGCTGCATAATTTTTCCAAAAATAAAATGCGGCCCTGTGTCTGGGCACCAATAAGTATGAAAGGTTCCCCTTTCATGTTGATCAGGCGTGCGTATAGTCAGGCTTGTGCAGAGCTGCATCTAATCAGGGCTGCTGTGTGAGGCCATTTATACAGGCTTCTCTGTCCCTGCCCCAACCCCCTAGGACACTGGGCTCCTTCACTAGTTGCCATGGAGGCTGAGAGTGCTGCCTGGGCCTGCTAGGCGAGGCCTTCCCTCCAGGGGGAGCTGGCAGCCCCATCCTGGTGGGCCCTATAGTCACCTTTCCCTGTTGTGCTTTCCAAAGAGGGAAATGGAGCAGCCACAACCCAAAGGCTAAGGAGTGGCTTGCGGCAGAGGTCGCCTGCCTAGCACTGGGGTAGCAGTGTTTGAAAGTACTACTTGGGAAGCTAACAAGTGAACAGGCGGTCAGCCTGCAGTGTCCAGCTGTGGGCTAACTGATTCCTGAGCCAGGGTTTTCTCAGATGAAGAATGAGCTATAAGGGAGCCATTGTGCTTTGGCAGAAATGGGAGAGGACTTTCCACCCAGAGGAGCTCGGCTTCAGTTAGCTAAGCGATGGAGCAATCCAAGGGTCCTGGAGAGAACTCGGCCTTGGCAATCCGCAGACTCCTGGGCTGTGCCTGTGCATGAAGCCTGAGTGGCCGGAGAGGAGCTGGATGGGTGAGGCTTGGCTCCTGGGAAGATCCATCAGAACTGATTCATCAGATCCATCCGGGTGAGTAAAACAGAGACAGGCACTGGAGTTAGCCATAAACTACGAAACGTACTCAAGAAGACTCAGGAGAAGCCCAGAACAAATGTATGTGCAAAAATCCAGAGTGTATCACTTACATCCGTATCTGTGAAAGCTACTTGAAAAAGACTCTGACAGAACAACAAACAAAGCCACCGGAGACCTCAGGAAATAGGAAGACAGAGTCCCCCTCCCTTCTTGCTGGTTTTAACAAGAAAGGCGCGATCACGCTTATATTCCGTGTCCCGTGTGAACACTGCAGTTCTGTTCCATGGTCTCGCTTGGGACCCATTTTGTGTCGAAGCACATAAATATGTTTTTATTGCTTCCATTTTATGTTAATTTTCTTTTGCATTGTTGTTTCCTTTTTTTTTCAGCTCCCAGACTTTGACCAGTTCGCTCAAATTCCTTTTCATTCTGCCTGTCCCCTGCTCAACTAAGAAACTAAATCTTGTCAGTGAGTGGGGAGCCTCCTTGTCTTTCCATTCATAAAAGGGCACACAGTTCTCTGGTATTCTTGGAAAATTAACGAGCCAACTAAGGATGGTAGAGCAGAAAGATGGGGGTGGTTGCCCAGTGACTGGCAGCATCCACATTAACCCACGATCACCTATTTGGGGGGCTTATTTTAGAAAAGAGAGGCGCTACCTTTGTATTTGCCTCTGGTATTTGGAGTGTGTGGGGTTACAGGGTAAAAAAATATAGGTTATATAGTTCAAAACATTTCCCAATTTTGCCATGCATGGTGGCACACCCCTGTAATCCCAGCACTGAGGAGGCTGAGGCAGGAGAATTGGTATGCATTTGAGGCCAACCTGGGATACACAGTGAGTTCAAGGACAGTCTGGAATACATTGTAAGACCTTGTCTCTCAAAAAACAAAACAAAACAAAAACAGAAACAAAAAAATCCCCCCCAAACCAAAACACACCAAAACAAAAAAATTGTTTTTTCTAGCTCTACTTATGTGTGAGAAGTATATTCTCCTGCCTAATCAAGGACAGACTTGCCAATGAATGGTCTGGGCTCATGAAAACTTAGTAGAAGTACTGGTGCCTCTTCTCAGTGGAAGCTGAGAGCCACTATGTCATGAGCCCAGCCACGCCCCCAGTTGGAGACACTCTAACGGCCACATCCCATAATGAGATTGCTACCCACACTGCAATGGACCAGTTACATGAGCAAGAGCGAAGTCTCATGAGCTCTTTGGAGTTGTCTGTCAACTTGCAGAACCCAGCCCACTGAGGCTGATAGACTAGTCAAACATAACTCTAGCTACTGGTGCCTAAACTGTATGCTAACAGTGCGTCGTGCCAGCTAACATTTCATTGCTGTTTCAGACTTACAGTTAACCTTGTCTTCCAAGAAGGTGAAGGGACATGGAGAGATTAGGTCATCTCAAACTGCACAGCCAGCCAGGGCACAGGGCCAGGCTACAAACTGAGGACTAAATCTCTTGTGCATTTGCCTAGTAAGCCGCCTCCCCTGACCTGGTAGCCACCTCAGGGCATCACAGCAGAAGCACGTGGAGCACTGCAGCTTCTGCTTGAGGTTTTCTCCTTCGATTCCATTTTTAGCTAGACTGGCAAATAGTACTAGATTTCTGACTGTTATCCTTGGACTCTGACTGACTTATCATATAATAAGGCTCCTGCAGCCCCAAAGCTTCCCGTGCTTAAAAAATAAATGAAAGAAACACTTTACTGTTAATGCCCAACTCCTACGGACAAACTGGCATTAAAGTGTATATTCACTAGAAAGGTTTTCTATCCTCCAAAAGAGCAGCCTGAATCGTTGGTTTCCTGAGTTTGGGGGAGGGCGATATTCAGTCTCACCTCCTTGCAGTAATTCTAGGCTTCTAGCTAGATTCACATTGCAGGGGTAAGCACTGAGTAGAACAGGGTCCCCATTATCTGCAAGACCGAGACTTGATGACTCTTTGCTTCACACTTTGGAGTCTGGCAGAATGGCCACCTTTCTCAGGAAACCCCTGTGGACCCTGCCATCTCCCTGGGAGACAGCGAGCTTTTTCCAAGGGCCCCTTTCACGAGGGGAAAAGAAAATCACCCCCAAACCTCCCACCAGCCCTGAATAAATCTGCCTGTTCAGAGCTGTCCTGCCTGTTTTCACACGGGACTTGAAGGGGGAAAGAGAGGAGGTAGGAAACAACTACAGGAGAGAGAAGAAAGGGATTCCTTAAATTCGATTCAAGAAATCTGAACATAAACAAAACAGCACACGTATCAGTGAAGGCAGGGGAAGGAGAACAGTGCAAATCATTGAAAGTTCCATAGGCCGAACCTTTCATTTTTATCTTGACATTTTTCCTACCTGAGCTTTTACATAAATGGATTTCTAGATCTCCAGGCTATAATTTGTGTAACATTTAATGATGGGAAAAAAATGGTTTGAACTAAAGCAACTGATTCACTTCACTTCTTCAAAAGCTGATTTATTGCCTACTATTCCTCTCAGAAGTTCAACTCTATTTTTAAAAAAATTTTAACAGTGTATTTTATCTTTTCACATGTTTGGTAACATGTACAAATTGTACATATTAATGGGCTTGGTGTGATGCTCTTGTACAAGTGTGCAGGATGCACTGATCAAACCCAACCTCCTTTTTTGGGTCTACCCCTGGAAATTCACTTGAAGAAGATGGTCTAGCTTTCTGACCAAGCCCATCCTGAGTTGTGCAAGTTGGGGAGCATCACCCTCCAACTGGGAAGAGAAAAACAAACTTGGGGGCCTAAAAGACACCAAATAAAACTGTGCCAAGAATGGACTTCTGAGGTGCCTAGGAGTGATGGCTGTCTTCAGGGTTTGGGCTGCTACTTGCATGGTAGAAGTGAGAGTGTTACTGGCTCAGTCATGGTGGAGGTGGATGCCATGGGCTACTGGGAGTCCTATCTTGGTTTGGCCATGGATCAAGATTTCTAAGATGGGTCAGGAAATAGCTGATGTTAAGAAACATCAAGAGTCTTTGACTCCAAGATGGACCACAGAGTCCTAGACAAATGAGACTGTTGTTTCTGAATAGCACCTGACCTTAAAGCAAGGATTTATTTCTTCGTGCCAACTTCCGGCTCTCATTAGGTAGCCACAAAGAGATTTAACAGAATAGTGTTCACTGGCACCAGGTTAATTCAGGCTAAGAGTACTGATTTCTCTAAGGCTTGTGGGCTTCCTAAAAGCATAGGAAACTCCAATATCTCCTGCAGGACTTTTGAGAGGACACATCATGACATGCCATCCTGAAACAGACCAGATTTTGTACTAGTCCCCTGATATCTCTTATGACACTTTCTTTCAATGTGGGGATGAGCGAAAAGAGGGCCAGACCATCTCTGTAACTGGTGAGGACCAGTTAGTATTGTTGTATAACCAGTCATCCTAAAGCTTAGTGGCTTATGTGTTCCTCGTCAATGTATGGACAGCTGTGGTTCTTCTGGTCAGGGCTGTTCCTGGCTTATTTGCTCAGGTTTCTCCTGCCAGCTGATGCACTGGGGTGGGGTGGGGTCTTAGATACTTCACTCATGTTTGCTGACAGACTGGCTTTTGGCTGTAGTGGTGGTAGTACCTGAGGCGTGAATCTCTCTTCATCCAGCAGGCTAGCTTGGGCTCATTCTCTTGGTAGTAGCAGGATGCCCAGAGAGCAAGAAGGAATGTGAGGGCTGGGCTCAGATGACTCAGTATCCCCTTCACTACAGTCTGCTAGCCAAAGCTAGTGATGAGGTCAGCCTGGGTTCAAGGATGGAGGACACAGACCCCATCTTTTGATGGGAGAGACAGCAAAATCCCATTGTCAATGACAGGTGAGGAGCATGAGGGCAGTATTTGCAACCAGTGTGTACAACCAGATTGGCTGTGTGTGCAAGATGGCTGAGCCTGGCCGTGGGTGCCATGTGTGACCTGGAAGAGAACCCATCCCTGTGTTACAAGTAGATTCATGGAGGAGTCACACAGGAAAACGGGCACAGTAGTTAGCCTGGGCCCTTCATAATTAATTCTCTGAATCTGCAGAGGGTTCCATCCAGTCAAAACACATTGCCATCACCTCTTGAAATAAATTGACTTTCTGTTTGCACAGATGAAAGCAGCATGTGGGATCCTTGAAGAAGGACTACTAGGTAGGCGACCAGGTGTCTGCCACACCGATCTCTCTTGGGAAGAAGCAACTCTTCATTTTTCAGTTGTATCCCCAAGGAATGGGAGCGGGGGTCAGTCAGGGCACCTGCCATTTTTTCTGAGACTGAGACATCATGGTCCTGTACTCTAGGGATTGATAAGGTCATGCTTCAAGACCTACTCACGGATTCAAGTCGAATGCTTGAGAGCTTCGACTTCACTCCCTGGGAACGGGGCATCATTGTTCACCACTGTCCTTAGTAGGTCACATTAGTGTCCTAGATTTACCAAGTTTGATTTATAGCCCTGTTGTCACAAGGACCGACTCTTCTTCCTATCCCTGCATGTGTGCTGCCTCTTAGGAAGTCAGCAGGAGCCACGAAACCATGGGTCAGACCTCTTTACCTGGCATTGCCTAAAAGGAACCTTTCTTTAGTTTCAACCCTGTTTCAAAAAGAAATGCCTATGAATGAAAAAGCAAAACTCCTCTCCCCACCCCTTACAGTTATTAGGCAGCACTACTGACTTTTTCTGCTTCTTGGCTCCCTGATACATATAACAAGCAGTGGGAGTTGGATAAAGACAAACTAACATCGGCAGCCTGGGAAAGGAAGCTATCGCAGCTCCATCGGTGTGCTCTATCTGTTCTTCGTCGAAGGGTTGAGATAGAAATTTATCCTCTTTGGCAGCAAGCAGGAGATTCAGGTAAATTTTCCTAATCTGTGCATTTGCTCTTTTGCTATATCATTTGATGAGCCACACTGATACTGTCCCTTCTAGGAATGAAGATTGGGAATCTTTCAGTCAACCAGCGAGCTGATCAGTCTCGTTGACATGCACCATCGGTAACAAGAGGAAACTTTGGGGACAAGGGCTGTGGGCACATCTGCTGCACTATGTTGTCATTTTCAAGTTTTTCTAGGTCCATCTTCCTTGTTTGGGTATAAGTGACTTAGCGGTCAGGAAGATCTTTAAACTCTGGAGTCCTAAGTTTAGCGCAGGATCTGGCCCATTCAGGTGGCCAAATAGATGATTCTGTGAATGGAAAAAAAAAATAATGACTTGTATTTAAAAATGCACATTCTACCAAGCCTGGATGATTTTTATGACCGCAGAGTAACCTACTTTCCATGTAGTTGCCTCAGAAAAATTCTAATTAGGGATATTAGAGTATCTTACCCCATTTTAAATCCAGCGCATTTACAAATACAATCAAGAAAAAAATCAGCCCATTTTTCCATCTTGCTCTTTTTTTTTCAAGGCTGGTGTATAGGATATGCTATGTACCCCCAAGTCCTCATACTTTTGATGGGGCTGAGTCTGATGCTTGTGATCAGTTTGTTGTCTAGCACCAGGATTAATGACATGACTGCTACACCCGCCCAGGGGTGGAGCTGAGATACAGTATAAGGGAAGGCGGGTCTTCCTCTTGCTTGCTTCCCGGCTTCCGCCCTCTTTCTCGCCAGCGCGGATTGCGGCTTGCAGCTTGCAGCCGCCATGAACTGTAGCCCCGTCATCCCATGCTGCCTTGGAGCCCACTTTATGGACTGAAACTCCTGAGAAACTGTAAGAATAAACCTTTCCTTCCCTAACTTTGGGCGTCAGGTATTTTGTCTCGGCAATGAGCAAAAAGTAACTAAGACAGCTGGGGATCAAATGTAGAACTTCACTTATGCCAGTCAAGTACTCTACCACCATCATGCCCCCGGTCCTCCACTGTGCTTTATGCCTAGAAAATCCCCTGCTTTTTTTTTTTTCCCGACAGGAAAGATGATGCTTCCTGCAGCAACTCTTCTACTAAATGTGATGAGAAGTAGCAATATCACTCTTTTTTTTCTTTTCTTTTTTGTGGCACTAGGAATGGAACTCAGGGCCTGTGTGTGCTAGGCAAGCACTTTCTCACTGAGCTACATCCCCGGCTCTGCAGTATCATTCTTGAGGTTAAACGAAACAAAACAAAGCAATGATCTTTCATGAATTCAATGAGTAGTTTGTTGGAACTAACTTGAAAGCTGACTTAGAGAATCTAGATAAAATGTATCTCTGCTCCCCATTTCTCCACAGGTCAGTTTGCTCGAGGCAGCCCTGAGATGTGGGAGAGACAGCTTGTAAGCTATTCTTGACATGGCCATCTGAAACCTCATCAAATACTGAGGTATGAAAATCACAATCACCTCCAAAACTTTCGAATTGCATTGATCTGCGGCATAAAGCCCGCGCCACAGGAAGAGAAATGATGAATTTGAGACTCGCAGGAGGATTTGTTTAAAGTGCTTTGTGTGTGCATGTGTGTGCACGTTCGTGTGTTTTAATTTACGTACGGAATTGCCCAGGAGTAGTAAATAGACTTTCTTTGCTGTATTTTGAGGAAGATAAAATTATCAGAACTGTCTATGTATTTCAAAGCCAAGGAAAACAAAAACACCTTTGAAGCCTCTCCTCCTGGGTGTTTTTTTGTTTTTGTTTTTTTTGTCCTAATCTTCTAAGAGATGGTCTCAATAATGTTTATTCTTTTCTTCTTACTAAAATAGTTGAAAATATAATTTTTCTCAGTTAAAAGAGCAATCTGAGTTTTAATTAGGTCAGCTAAAGTACCCATCGAGCACCGCGGATGATTTTAGTGATTGTGAAAGAGCAAGCGGGGATTTTTGAACAGCGCTGCCACCCTCCCCCTCCCTTACTGTGGGAGGCTCCCTCCAGGAGCTCACCCCAGCTTTGTGGGGGTGGGCTTTTGTCTGGAGCAACGTACTCCATCTGGATAAGCTTTTCTGTTGCCTTTCCCCCAATAACCCAAAGACAGAAGCCATTTTCGTCTGCCTGGGCCTACTTTGTAGTGTCGGTTCCCGTAACAATAGGGGTAAGGTGAGGGGTAAAGGGTGAAAAACATAGGCCATCATAGATGCAGCCAGTGAAGGACAGGGCTTTAGTTTAATTTTCATGTATTTAGAGACATCGTTTTCTCACAACACCCTATCCTGTGAATCGCCCGCCTGGTCTGCAAGGAGGGGTTGGCAAATGTTTTCTGTAAAGGGCCAAATAAGAAATATTTTAGACTCTGTGGGGCATTTGCTGTCTGTTGCAGTGGCTTAGCTCTATACAAAAATCACCATGACCAATATATAACAAAATAGGCAGGCCTGTGCTCAGTAAAGCTTTATTTATAAAAAAAAAATAGGCAGTGGGTTTAGAGTCCTGCACTAGGACATCTCTCAGTGCTTCACCTGATATGGCCCATGTCATAGTGTTTTGCCTGATCGGGTCCTGGCTGCTCTCATAAGCAAGGATGGGCAGTAGTGGCTGTGACCCATTTAAGTACGGTACACTTCCCGTCATGTTCTAGGCCACACCTTTGCATGCTGGAGACCTGGAGAGCAGAACAGAACCTCGACTTAGTGAGTTTGAAAGTCACCCTTGTTAAAGATCTGCTAATGTCCCACTCGATCATGGTGACTGTCTTCTCTCTAGTAAAATATTCTATTCTTTATCATCTTCCTCTCCTTAACTAGAGTTGGCTTTCTGAAACATGGTCTGATCCACAGAGCTCTTACTTGAACAGTGATGGGTTAAGAAAGTACAATTGGGTCTAATTGTAGCATACAAGGCTCTTTACAAGCTGGACACAAGACTAACATTCACTGGAACAGTAGGTGCTATGGTTTGAATCTTAAATGTCCCCCAAAAGCCTGGGTGTTATGAGCTTGATCCCCAGAGTAGTGCTAAAGGAGGTAGTAGGACCTTTAGGAGGTGGGGCCTAGGGGGAGGCTTTTAGGCATCAGGGGCGTGTCTTTGACGGGGACTTTGGGATGCCAGCTCCTTCCTTTTCCTCTCTCTTGCTTCCTGGCCACAAGGTAAGTGATCTTGATGTGACATATGCTTCTGCCATGTTGTGCATCCTCATCACAGGGCCCAAAATGATGGTGCCAATCAATCATGGATAGGAGCTCCAAAAGTGATCCAAAATAAACTTTGTCCCTTTAAGAATAATAAAAGAGATAGAAGAAAACAAGGGGTCTGTTCACAAATGAGTCTATATCTGCAAGGGTTCCGAAGATGGGAAAGGGCCTGGGAGACTGCAAGGGGTGCAGGAAGGGCAAGTAAGTTGAATTAATTTATGCCAAGGACAAGAATTTTATGACTTCAAAGAATGTAAATATTGTATGTAGTAAACATGAGTTAAGAATTATAATAAGAATGAAAATAAGGAAAGGAGATCTAGAGGGAGGAAGGTGGGTAGGAAAGAGGCTAAAAAAGGAAACAAGCTGTGTTAGGTACATGTGTCCACTCCCCCAAGATGAGTGTAATTTACTGCAAACATGCACTAGTAAAAGAAACAAATAAGTGTTTTTCTCTTTATAAGTTGATTATCTCAGATATTTCATTATAGTGACAAGAACTAACACAGTAGGTATAGTAGTTGGGGTCCATGAACATAATTTGATTTTAATTCCTTTTAAGAGAAAAATGAATATAATAATAATGAATATGTAATATTGAATCCAATCTGAGTTACAGACACCTTTATATCAATGCAGTTATAAATACTATATAGGGTTTTTTTTTGTAATTTTTTTAAATGGAGGAAGGAACTTGCAAAGACAAAAGAATCTAGAGTCTTTTCTGATGATTGCTACATAAAATACAGAAGTTAAATTTGAAATCCAGATAAACAGTGAATATTTTGATATTCAGAATATTACAGGAGCATATTCATTCAAAAAACATACTTGTTGCTTATCTGGCATTTGGGTTAAATGAATAGCCTGTTTTCTTATTTGCTAAATCTGGCAACCCTATAGGAGAGTCCTCCTGGCACTAATGTCAGCAGCAGCCTTCTCTCCCTACTCTGAAGGTGAGTGTCTTATGTCAGGTTCCCAGAAGCAGATGAGAATTTCTACATGATTTATTTAACAAAGTATTTCTGCAGAGACAAGTCATAGAAGGAACAGCAGGGAAGGCCTGACAAAGATGAGGCTCCCGCAAGAACTCGCAGAGAGTAGTTTCCACCTAACACCACCACCGCCATCACCTCAGAAATGTCCCAAAGGGTATCTATGCAGAGAACCAACGTTTTTGTCTATAACAAGAGAGAAACAGAGTCTAGTGCAAGTTCCAGGCTTGGGAAGAATAATTACTCTCGACTTGTTAGCTAATAAGCCTTTGGTTTTCCTCCCTAACTTGTTCCTAAGAGGTCCAAAGAAGATGACATCAGCCATATGTGATGGTGACAGTACATACACCTCCCTCATGCCCACCTCTGCCTTTCAAAGGAATGTCCATGTCTAATGGAAGGGACTTTGCATCACAGAGGAGCCTGTACTTAACAGAGGAACCTGTACCTCACAGAGGAGTGTGTACCTCAGGAAGAACTAGTATGTTACAGAGAAGCCTGTACCTCAAGAGGAGCTTGTACCTCAGGAGGAGCCTATGCCACACAGAGAACTCTGTACCTCAGGAGGAGCCTGTACCTCAGGAAGAACCTGTACCTCATGGAGGAGCCTGTACCTCAGGAAGAACCTGTACCTCATGGAGGAGCCTGTAGCTCACTGAGGAGCCTGTACCTCACAGACGAACCTGTATCTCACAGAGAAACCTCTACCTCTGAAGGAGCCAGTACTTCACGGAGGAGCCTGAGACTCACAGAGGAGCCTGTACCTCATGGAGTAGCCTGTACCTCACGGAGGAGCCTGAACTTCACGGAGCAACTTGTACCTCACGGAGGATCCTGTACCTCAGGAGGAACCTGTACCTGAGGAGGAGCCTGTATCTCACAGAGGAGCAAGTACCTCAGAGAGGACCCTGTATCTCAGGAAAAACCTGTACCTCACAGAAGAGCCTGTACCTCACAGATGAATGTGTGTCTCAGTGAGTAGCCTGTACCTTAGGTGGAGCCTGAACATCAGGAAGAGCCTGCACGTCAGGAGGAGCCTGTACCTCACAGAATAACCTGTATCTCACAGAATAATCTGTATCTCACAGAAGAATCTGTGCCTCAAAAGGAGCATGTATCTCACAAAGGAGACTGTATCTCACAGAGAGCCATGTACCTTGAGGAACCTATACCTCACAGACAGCCTGTACCTCACAGACAGGACAAACCTGTACCTCACAGAGGAAGGTGTACCTCGGGAGGAACCTGTACCTCAGGGAAGAGCCTGGACCTCATAGAGGAACCTGTGGCTAAGGAGGAACCTGTGTCTCATGGAGGAGCCTGTACCACACACAGGAGCCTGCACATCAGGAGGAGCCTTTATCTCACAGAGGAGTCTTTACCTCATGAGGATCCTATACCTCAGAAGGAGCCTGTACTTCACAGAGGAACCTATACCTCACAGAGGAACTTGTATCTCTCAGAGGAACCTGCATCTCACAGAGGAACCTGTACCTCAGGAAGAGTCTGTATCTAATGGAGGAGCCTGTACTCATGGAGGAGGCTATACCTCACAGAGGAGCCTGTACCTCACAGAAAAACCTCATGAAAGAATATGTAGCACAGGAGGACCCTGTACCTCAGGAGGAGCCTGTACCTCACAGTGGAGCCTTTACCTCATGGAGGAACCTGTACCTCACCAAGGAGACTCTACCTCATGGAGAAGCCTGTACCTCACAGAGGAACCTGTATCTCACAGAGGAAGCTTTACCTCAGGAAGAGCCTGTACCTCACGGAGGAGCCTGTACCTCATGGAAGAGCCTGTAACTCAGGGAAGAGGCTGT
>RJWM01038223.1:0-16962 GCA_004363535.1 Dasyprocta punctata | reverse complement strand
CCAGAAGTCCTGAATACGTATTTTATTTTACACAGTTTATTACATCTATGTACTACTATTTAAAAGTATCTAGAAGAGTTATAAGGATAAGACCAAGGTGAAATGAAAAACATTTCTCAATGTCTTGTTACACTGATAGCACAGAATGCACTTTAGGCCACATTAAACCTGAGTGATTATGGGCGTGTCAGCCTAAGTATCAAAATAAATTCTGCAAGAAGTACTGATATTTATGTGAGAATAGCAGAACATTACAATGGGAATATGCATGCCATCTTATTTAAAGAGGAGGGATACTTAAGATCCCCCCAACCCCACCCCACAGCCATCCCCTAACTGCAAAGGTGACTACTGGAGGTCGGACTGCCCTCTGAGGCCAAGGCCCCAGAGTTCAGACCCATCCTGTCAGCTGGTCCAGCAAGACTGAAGGGCCTCGGCACACCGCCTCCTCCCTCTGGTCAGACTGTCATCTCTACCTGTCATCTCCACGGAAGAGCCCTGAGTAATCATGACAAGAGGTTAAAAGCCAGCCTATTGCTAGACAGTGGCACATGTCTCTTTGTCCTTCTCAACTCTGGTTTTCCTTCCAGGCATCGTACCTTAATAAACAGTCACCAAAGTATATGTTGCTTAAACTGTAACTGGAATAACTTTCTCTTTACTCACTCCTTTTTAGTTATGCCTAAAAGCCCAGCTTCCATTCTGGAGAGATTTTATTATATATATATATATATATATCCAGGTTGCCAGCTAATCAAAATGATGCTGAGACTGGTTTTTACAAATACAATACATGAGCCAGGTGTGGTAGCGCATGCCTGCAATCCCAGCACTCAGGAGGCTGAGGCAGGAGGATCGCTGTGAGTTCAAGGCCAACCTGGGCTGCATAGTGAGATGCTGTCTCAAAAAAAAAAAAAAAAAAAAAAAACACACACACGCAAACAAACAAATACAGTACATATTGTTGTTCATGTACAAAAACTTAAAAGTTTTTCATTGGTCATATGTTATCAAACATTTAGAGATAATTATAATTAAAGCTAAAGGAATTTTTTTTGTTGTTTTGTTCTTTGTTTTTTGTTTTTGGTACCAGGGATCAAACTCATGACCTTGCACTTGCCAGGCAGGGGCTTATGCTGCTGAGCTCATTCACCGGCCCAAAGCTAGAGGGATTTATGACAAAATATCATACTCTATCAATAAAGGGGCCTAAGAGCCAATGGGTTACAATTGCCATCCCTTAGAAACAATTCTAAAAGTTACCCGTCAGCTCTAATGCTCATGGTTTGATTATACATGCCGTTGTACACAAACTTTCATTTGTACACTTTGATTAAAATTTGTTCTTCCCTAAAGGATGCCAAACCCCAAGTAATCATACAGATGATATCAATAACAAATATGCTACATTCTTTTTAGATTCTTTTTACTGGGATCCATCAAATCTTGTCCAGAGCAAAGGTTATATGACACATACCAAGGCCTTCACTAACTATACTCAGTGGGCCTTACATGACGTAGCAGCTGGTCTCTCTCTTCTAAATGAAGTAAAATTAATGAGACAGACTATCCTCCAAAATCAGATGGCATTAGACATTCTAACAGCAGCACAGGAGATACTTGTAAATTGTAAAAATTAAATGTTGTATGTACATTCCTGATCCTTCAACTAATATCTCAATACCTGTTCAAGACATTAGATGACAAATATCTCAATACCTGTTCAAGACATTAGATGACAAATCAATGACCTGTCAGACTCTAAAATTCCCTGGATGTTATCTTTGTCCTTCTTATGGGAAGTCATTATTAGCTCCTCTTGGTGAAAATCTTTGTTAACTGTACTTAATTATTCTGTTGATTCTACTATTTGGTCCATGCATACTTAATTGTTTCTTTGGCTTTGTCTCCTCCAGACTGAAAGCTGTATGCCTACCCAAGATGAAAATGCCTGACGTCTATTGAGGGCTTTTAGATAGACCCTCTGTAGAGTATCTCTGACCGTCAATCAACAAGTATGACTTCCTTCAGCCTGAAGAAGCCAGATCAGTCATCACCAATTTCTCCCTCACAGCAGTTCAGGGTATTTCTTCAGAGGGGAATGTTATAGGCAGCTGAGCTACTTAGAAATATTATAGGCAGTCAGACAGGACTGGGCCTTTGAAGGAGCCAGTGCAAAAGATCAGACATCTTGCAATCTTGGAGGAGACAGACACCTCTGCTGAATGCCAGATCTCAAGACAAAAGGCAAAACAAATGCAGCCACACACTAAGTATAAACATCAGGGATTGATATTCTAAATAGGTATCAATCACCTTGAGGAAGCCAGAAGGAGTCATTAACCAAATCCCTTACCAGCAAAGATCCTATTCTATATTCATGCCCACTTGCTATGTGACTTGCTTCCCCATTTGCTCCCCATTTAATCAATTTTACCTGAGTAATTACATTCTTAATCTTACTGGTTGACCATAGTTCTGTCCCACCTCATGCCCACCTGCCTTGCGAGTTCCCATTTTTCCCCACTGTGGACCCATCTCACCTCATGGTTTTGCTCTGTAAAAATCCCTGGAAAAGGCAGGATCCTCAGCAACCCACTCAGGACAGAAACTTTCTTTTTCTCAATAAATATGTTCAAATCTTAAAGAAGAAAAAAAGAGGCATATTCAAAGAGGTTAAATCAAGGGGAAGATCTCAAAGCAAATACTACAAAGACTACATTAGACACTTTGACTTAATAACCTTTAGCCACAAAGATCAGTAATGAACGGGGCATCAATCCAAGCCTGAACAACCCTGGACAGTCCTTGGGTGCCTATCTTTGTAGAAGTGCTTTTTGTATAAGGTAGTGGTGGCCATTGTATAAGCTTATGATTCTGGAAGAGATTTTTGTGACGGTTAGTATCAAGCAATCATGTGTTAAGTGTACTTCATGATCTTCTAGGTTTATTTATTTATTTATTTATTGTTAAAATTGATACAAGTGACTCTATTTTTATTGATTTATTTTTTTGTGGCACCAGGGATCGAGCTCACAACCTCGAGCCTGCCAGACAGGTGCTTAAGCCACTGAGCCAAACTCCCGGCCCTAGTTTTTTGAGGCAGGGTCACACTATGTAGCTCAGGCCAGTCTTATGCTCGTGTTGTAGCCCAAGCCGGCCTCGAACTCACAACACTCCTCCTACCTCAGCCTCCTGAGTGCTGGGATTAAAGGCGTGCGCCACCACGACCGGCTGTGATCCATTTTGACTCTGACAACTTTCACATTCTCTCGAAAGTATAAAGCCATATTTCCATAGTCTTCTGAATAATTCCCGTCTTGGCAAACTGCCAGAACTGATCAAAATGCTGTTATTTTTATGGCATGATGTGGCTGAGAGCAAGCTCGCACTGGGAGTGGAAGGTGAGGGGGCCAGGCTGCTATTTTGGGGCTGCTTACTGTGATTTCCTTATTATTGCTATCTTCAGTCAAAGGTCTCATTAGAGGGAAAAAAGTCTCTTCAGCATTGTTTCTAAGCCACTTGTCATTTTTGCAAGAGCCACTTTACTTAAAATTGGATAATAGAATCTCTAAATCTTCTTGATGGGTACACATAAGTTGAAATTTGCTAACTCCCCCACCGACCAACACACACACAGTGCCCTCCTCTTGTGTGATAGTCTAGGGCTCCAGAGTCCATTGGCATGAAGGGCATTGCAGGGCTTTCTCTTCTCACCTCTTCTAGAGGTTAAACATTGGGCTAAGTGCATGGACTTCTGTCTCCTTTCCTTGGCGGCATGGGGCATCTTGTACTTCCTCTGGGACCTCTTGTACTTCCTTTTAGGAGCCTCCTTCTCCCTACTAAATGCAACGCTCCTCTGCTTTCCCTAAAGGCCTTCTAGAAGCCCTTAAAGATACCTTAAATCAAGAGGATCTGCCCATAGTATAAAGTCCATATAAGAAGGGTTTGGTCGAGGGAGTCTCGGGAGACCACCTGTCCCTCTCCCCTCTGGGACTAGCTCTTCACGTGAGGTTCAAGGCCGAGAGTGTGGAGTGCCGCCTGAAGGCGGCATGGCAGACACAGCTACTGGGGAGCATGAAGCAGGCCTCGCTAGGCCCTGACCCTGCACCCTAAGCGCCAGCCTGGTCCTCAACCTGCACGGCACTTGGGACAAAAGCAGGGAAAGTAGAGGGAGGGGCTGCTGCTTCACCAGCTTCTTGAAGCAGAAATTCATTTCCTGTCGTAATTCTGAAGCAGGTGCTTGTGTTTTTAAGTATATCTTCAGTTGCTATTCTGGTAGCGTGAGTCGCAAGTTTTTTCCAAGGATCGACCTGCTATTTTTTCCTCTGGTGGAGGCACTGAGAGAAGTCAGTCCCGTAGCCAGAATCAGCTGGGTAGGAGAGGCCCCCCCTCATCCAGTCCTCAGCAGACACGTGGGGACACTCCACAGACCGGAGCTGGGCAAGCCCCAGCAGAGCAGGGAGTAGTCCCTGACTAAGTTAAACAGTGCTTTGTGTTTTGGTTTCAATCCTGCAATGAAGTGTGTGTCTGGGCCCACCAGGGAAAAGCAAAACAAAAACAGGCCCGCCTGCACTCCTTCGTGGGGGAGCTCAGCCCCTCAGGGAATTGGGAGTGGCTGGTAACAAACCCAAGGGAATCAAAGAGCTTCTCACATGAAAATCTAGAACTCAAATCCAGGCATCTGAGTCTGCAAGCACCCTGAGTACCAATAAATACAATTAAGAGGCCCAAGACCCCTCTGAGAATTTCAATTTTCATTTGAATGAAAATCCTTAAAAATTAATATAAACATATTCCACATCATATAAAGATCATCTCATAACTGTTTCCAGAGATTTGAGAACCAAATAGCACTAACTTCAAAAAACTAGATAGAGCTGGGTATGGTGGTTCATACCTGTAGTATCAGCTACTCAGGAGTGCCATCGCAAGACCCCATCCTTGAAAGAAACAACACAGTGGGGAAGAAAGAGAGGAAGCAAGGAAGGAAGGAAGGGGATTTCACTCACACAAGCCACACTGGTGTTCTGTCCAAGTGAAACGTGGCCATGCCTCCAATACAGGAAAGGCTTGGAGAAAACACATCACCCCACCCTACCCCAGGGAGGCACCACTGAGAACAATCTTCTCAGCATTTGGGATCAGAAAACATTGATCAAATAAGTGTGCTAACTTGCATTTGGGGTTGGAGTTGTAGAAACTTTTGTTTATTTCATTTGTACACTGATTTTGATTTTACAAATAACTACCTTTGGGTTTTTTGTTTGAGGTTGTGGGGAGGTTTGTTTTGTTTAGGGAAGCGAGGAGCTACAGTACTGGGGAGTGAGCCAGGTCCTTTGTACTGAGCTACATTCCCATGCCCCACTCTTTTTTTACTTTACAACAAGGTCTAACTAAATTGTCCAGGCTGGCCTCGAACTTGTGATCCTTTTCCCTTGACTTTGGAGTTACACAAGAACTATTGAAGCATAAAGAATTTAAATAATTTTATGTTAATTTATGTATTGTTAAATATTGTTTATGTTTAAGAAATATGCTAAGCAAAATAATTCAAGTCAGCCTTCAAGGATCATATGACGCTTGGTTTCCTTCATGAACAGAGGTTTGTACGTGACTCAGATTTAAATATCACTACTCTCGTCTTTGAGTCAGATAGCCAGCATTGTCAATGGCAAAGGTGAATGCCGAAAGAATTTAGAGAAATCTTTTAGACTCATGTCTAGCAAAGAGAGGGGCACTCAGGAGGTATTCCATCACATGCATTTTTACCAGGAGCTGAGACTAAGCAGACAAAGAGGAAGGAAGAAAGGGACAAAGAAAGGGCCCTAGATGGAAAAGAAACAGCCCACCTGCCCAGGCTACGGGAGGGGTTGCTTACTACTGCACCAGTGTCATCACTTGCACCTGAAATTTTAGTCTCTACCACTTTGTGGGCAATAAATGCAAAGTAAATGTCACATAAGTGCTATTGACTACTGAACAAGTGAAAATACGATTTGAATGCACACACACACACACACACACACAGGTTTCCCCAGGGGTCAGCTGCAGCGCCTCAGAGACAGCAGGCTGGTGAGCTCATCACCCCTGGGAGGGAGGAAGTGGCTGCCTATGTGGCTTTTATCTGTTCCACGGCCTTGGTTCAGATGGATGTGAAGTTTCCCACTCACAAGCCTCCCTTGTCAGTGGACTGGAAGATCACAGGAGTTAGGTCTGGCCAGGCAGGCAAGGGTCACAGCTTTGTCTGGGTCACCCCTCACTCTTCCCAGGAACCACAGTGTCCATAGGAGCAGAACAAGAAGCATAGCAGTCCAGGAGATTTAGAGTCAAAAATGGTGAAGTTCATGCAAGTCAGCGAACAAGTTCATAGTGCAGTGAGGACTGTCTCTGCCACCCGTGGTGGGGGACCTGACAGGGAGCACATCCCGTCAGCAGCCTCATGGTGCCTCCACCACTGAGCCAGGGTGCCAGCTGCCAGGTCACTTTGGACAGAAACCTCAAAGATCTGGGCTCGCTGCCCTCTTGAGACAGGAACCTGCTAGAAACTCCTCGTGTGAAAGCGGGTGGTTAGTGAAGGAACATGAAATAAGAAACAGACCAAGATACACTTAGAAATAAACAGAAAAAATGAAGCACTAGGGAGTCACTTCCAAAAGCCAGACACCTCAGCTTCCTGGCAACTCTGAGAGCATTTGACCCCACCCCAAGTGTAATTTTGTGCTCAGACAGTTGTAAATGGGGTGGATTTTCTCACAGTTCTTGTAGTTGGAAGTCGGAATCAAAATTTCAGCCATTTTGGTTTCTCCTGAGACCTCTCCTCAGCCTGCAAATGGCCACCTTCTCGCTATGTCTTCACTTGGGTTTTTCTCTGTGCACAAGCGTGCCTAGTGTCTTTTCCTCTTCTTACAGACAGATAGGTCCAGTAGGATTAGGGTGAAACCTTTATGAACTCATTGAACGTTAATTGTGTCTTCAAAGGCCTTATTTCAAGTTCCATCACATTCTGAGGTGCTGAGGATGAGGACTTCAATATATGAATTTGAAGGTGGCACAATTTTTTTTTCTAAATCCATTTTATTTCAAGGAGAAAAAGAAAAAAACACTAAAACAAAATTTCCAAACACATGCAACGGGGCAACAATGGTACATACGTTGCACATTGTCATCCCCAAATCATTCACCCAGGGCACAAGACATCTGCATGCAGTTGTCTGAACAGTGCCAGCACAAATCTTGCTCTTCAGTGAACTCAGAGAAATCAGTACTATAACTACCTTAATAGTTTTTTTAATATACATATACATACACATATGTTGTTTCTTTCAGCTTCTCACACTAATGAGACTATACAATGTTTACACATGTGTCTTATTTATTTCACTAATGAGTATGGTCTCAAGTTGCACCATTTACCTATATAAGTCTCCACTTTATCCTTCTTTATGGCTGAGTAGTAGTACATTGTACAATCTTTTTTTATCCATTCCTCAGTAGATGGGCATTTAGGTTGTTTCTAAGATCTGGCTATTACAAATTGTGCTGCTATAAACATAGGTGCACATATGTCCCTGTGGTATGATGTTTTTAATTCTTTTGGGAAGATACCCAGAAGAGGAATACCTGGGTTGAATGGGACCTCTAGTCCTAGTATTTTGAGGAATCTCCACACTGATTGGAAGGCAGCACAATTTAGCCCATAAGAACCGTCAAGTGGCACTGAGTAAGGTATGGGAGTTCCAGGCTCCAGCTGCATGCTTGCATGGAGGTCAGGCTGCATCCCTACCTGCAATAGCAGTTTCACTCACATTCCTGAGAAGACTACCTGGTAATATCCTGAACGGCCCAATCTTTCCTCTCAGCTTTCCTCAGCCCCTGGTAAGGATAGTCTGACTTTGACCTTCAGTCTTTATCTACAGGCTGTTGAACCAGCACTGAGTAGTCACTGTATCCATCTCGGTGAAGGTGGAACAAAGAACTATTTCTCATTGACTCATGGGATCTAGGCGAGCCTCAATGGCCCTGTGCACTGGCCACTGATCCAAACCTCCTCAAGATGGCACAGGCCAGCTCAGGTGCTCTTTTGCATTACGTTTCCTCAGATTATTTGCAGCACCCAGGCCTCTCTAATCACACAGATGACCTTTGGTGCAACATCACAAGCTAGGTTCATGAGTCACTTTCCCCAGACACCACAGACACCAAAGAACTGTGGGCTTCAGACTGTGCTAGAAGGAGCACTACAGGCCTGCTCCAGGGTCTTCGCCAAGTAGAGCATAGTCAGTAGTACTGACCTGCACTTGCATTAATGACAGAACCAAGGACAACCAGAAATACTAGACTAAATATAATAATTATTGAAGGTTTCAGAGAGCTAACAGAGTGAAAACTGAGTGTGCCTAGATCTCCAGAAAGCAAATAGAGCCCAGGATTTGCTGATCACACAGAGTGCAGACGAGAGACTAACTACAGCTGCCAAAAGCTTCATCGGTTGCTGGACCAGAGCTCATTACAACACTAGTATATAAATCAGAAAATCAAATAAATGGAGTTGAATTTTTCTAAGGCACTCGTGTTGTCCGAGAAGAGATAAAAGTAGTTATTTCTTCTAGGATTGATAACTTGAATAAATTTGACTACTAAAAATTGTTTTTCTAAGTAATAATAACAACTACCAAGTTAAGAAAAGAGAAAATTAAATAATTTAAAAGGACTTGTGTAGGGATGATGGCACATGCATGTAATCCCAGCTATTTTGGAGGCTGAGGGAGGAGAATCGCAAGTTCAAGGCCACCCTGGGCAACACAGTGAGACACTGTTTCTTTAAAAAGTGAAACAAAACTAAGTAAGAAAAGAAAAAAGAAAAGGGAACACATATTAACTGGAACAAAGAGAAAGCAAATCATAACATTTAAGTGGATTAATTATTATATTAAATGTAAGACAAAATGCTCCAATTAAATAGGAAGATTGACTTGATTAAAAAAACTAAACCTAATTATAAGCTGCTTACAAAAAACACATTTAAAAAAAATTCAGACAGGTAAAAGGTGAAATATGAGAAAGACATAACAATCAAAAATCTAAAGGAAGCTAGAAGAGATGTATTAGTGTCAGAAAAATAGACTTCAAGGCAAGAAGCATTACTACAGGCAAAGAGGTATTTTATAATAAAGTTTTATTCTCCAGAAAATCTAGCATATTTAAATTTGTATATACCTAATAAGATCAACTCAATAAAGAAAATAAAAATTGATAGAACTGAAATTTTAAAAATAGATAAATCCATAATTACAGTGAAGAGAGGTTTAAACATTTCTCCCAGGAAACTTGAAGCAGACAAACAAAAAATTACAAGGAATTAAAACGGCATATGATTTAATGAAAGAAATTATCCCTGATAACCAATACCAAGACAAATTTTACTAAAATATTGCACTTAAAAACAAAAGGAGAAAACTTTTTTGAATATTCAGTCCCCTCAAAAAAAAAAAAAAGACCTTAGAAGGGAAAGCTGTTTTAAATGTTTTAAAACACATTTTGACAGCAATGTTTTATGTCAGAAGAAAACAAGTAAAATATTTTCAGTACCCAAGAAGAGAAAAATGAAAATATGCTAACTTTTTGTTCCATAAAAGAGGAAGAGCAAGACAAGAAGGTCGTAGAATGGACACACACACACCCCCCCACACACATCTGCTTAGCTGTTTCAGTGACCAAAATGGGGCATTAGTATATCATTTTCCACTAAGAGAAATCAGTAAAATTCTATAAGATCAGGCTGGACGATGCTGCCATACCAGATGGGAAAGATTCTATCAAAGACACAGGAGCTACTTGCACTGCAACTACCCAGATATGGGACAATTTGAGAACCAAAGAACATTACTGCAATGGATGAAACATATCAAATAAGTTTAAAGTCATTTGTTCATTATGATGCAAAAAGTAAAATGCTAATTGGTCATCCTCGAAGACTTCTGAGAAGCCAGCTCTTTGTTTTGATAACAAGTAAGTAAGGGGAAATAAAGTGTTTATCCAGCGTTTTCTATTGAACTAGTTAGGCTAAGCAGTAGAATTGGGGGTGTTGCTCAGTAGTAAAGTTCATGCCTAGGATGTACTGGGTTCACTTAAAAAAAAAAAGTACATAAAGTGAAATTTCTTTCTAGAAGTAGTCCACCAAATGTATAAAGAATGGATAATAGAACTGTAATATCACTGTTTTGCAGCCCCAAATGAATCAATGTACCTAGACATGGAACCGCAATATCTGCTAAATCTTGTAAAGAGAAAATTCCGTTGTGTGCCTCCTGATGAAAACCAAAACAAACAACTCTTTATGAAAAGTAATGCCAGACAACAACAACAAAACCAACCTGATACCAATTAAACCTCTAGATACAATTAGCAATTTACAGGCAATACAGATGTAATCAGCAAAATCTAGAAAGCAAGAAACTGTACAGGGCCCACTTTTTTAAAAACATAGGGAGGGAGGGAAGAAAGAAGGAAGAGAGAGAGAAAGAGACAGAGACAGAGAGAAAAATTATCAAAACACTTAAACAAAAAAGAGTAAAGAGTTTAGGTATTTATACTTGGATAGTAAAGTTATAAAAATGCAATTACCATAAAAGCCAAGATTTCATTATCAGATTCTATTTGGGCAGGATAGTGATGGCTGCAAAAATGTTTACCTTATAAAAACTAGTTAGCAGCACTCGGGAGGCTGAGGGAGGCGGAGCGTTGTGAGTTCGAGGCCGGCTTGGGCTACAACGCGAGCGCAAGGCCGACCTGAGCTACATAGTGCGACCCTGCCCCAAAAACTAGGGCCGGGAGTTTGGCTCAGTGGCTTAAGCGCCTGCCCTGGCAGATGCACGGCTGTGAGTTCAATACCTGGTGCCGCAAAAAACAAAAAACAAAACAAAACAAAAAACTAGTTAGGTTATACATTAATGTGATTTTCTGAAGGTTGTTATATTTAAAAATAAAAAGTCTTTCCCTCCAATACTGAGAACTTTACACTTGTCAAGTAAGAGCTCTATCACCATACCATACCCTTTATATTCTTTCATTTTGAGAACAAGTATTGCTGAGTTGCCCAGGCTGGGCTCAAACTCACGGTCCTTTTCCTCAGCCTCTTGAGTAGCTGAAATTGCAGGCGTATGTCCCCACACTCCCCTAAAAATTAAAAAGCTCTTTAAAAATCAAAGTTTTGAACATGATTAATGAATTTGACCTAATCTTTGCATATAAAACACTAAACTCAACAATTACAGAATACACATTTTTTTAAGGGCACATAAATCATTTATAAAACTGTACCATATTTCTGGTCATAGAGTAAGTTGCAACATATTTCAAAAAATTAAAATGAGAGTGTATTCTTTTGCCACAGGTAATAATGAGGTTTTAATCTATAATAAATCTCCCTCTGTTTGGAAATTTGTAAAGTTCTAATAATACTCAGATCAAAGGTAAAATCACAAGAGCTTAGCAAATATTTTGAATCAAATATATAATAATGATATGATAAATCTTTAAACATGTAGTGTATATTTAAAACTGTGCCTAAAGAAATAGGTATACTTTTAATTTCATAACAGAAAAGAAGGACTGGAAGTTGATAATCTAAACATTCTTCTCAAAAAAGAACATGTTTTTAAGAAAGCAAGTTAACCCCCAAAAAAGTAGAAAGAAAGAAAGACATAATGAGAAGAACTAAATTTATAAAATAGCAAACACAGAAGAGAAGATCAATAACACCAAAAATTGGTTCTTTAGTAAAAATTAAATTAATAAGTTGCTAGAAAGACAAATTAAGAAAGCATGAAGTCAAAAGAACCAAAGTCAGGAATGAAAAAAAAAACTATCAGTGTAGATCCCAAGCACATTCAAAAGATTAAGAAAATAGTGTTATAAACTATGGGCGTTAACATTGGAAAATCCTAACAAAAGATGGTTCAAGACCTCTATGCATTAAACAAAAACTATAAAATACTATTTTAAAAGGAATAGATCTTAAAAATAAAGCAAGACTCTGTCTCAAAAAAACCTGCAGACGTTCAAAAAAGTAAAAAATGGCCTATAATAGCATTTGATCTCTGTTTTGAAATTTTGTTTCTTTTTTTTTAAACAAAATGGATTTGGCAAAAAAAAAAAAAAAAACTGACCTTGCCCAAATATTAACCAGTGTTAATGATTTCATAATCATTACTTCAAAGTTTGTTCTCTGTGCATGAGATGTGATCAAAATATATGGTGAATGTTTAATTTTTTAAAAATGTGGTGCAATAAAAGACACATTGCCATTAATCCCCTCAAAATATTCCCCTCTCACTTTGAACACATCCTATCATTCTTGTCATTTTCTGAAGTACATCTAGAAGTCCTCCTTCATGTCTTTAAAAGGTATGGTAAAAAAGTATGGTGAACGCCGCTGCTGAGTGCCATCCAACAGAAAGACAGGCTCATAAAAACAATACAGTGTGTCATCATCCACTTTATTCACCAGATCCAACACCACATGACTTCTGGGTCTTTCCCAAAGTCAAAATGATCACGTAATATAAATATTTCGAATCAGTTCAGGACATCGAGGCAGCCATAATGGTGCAACTAGATGCTTGCAAAAGAGTACTTCCTGAACTATTCAGAAAGTGGCAAGATCGATGGGGTAAGTGTGCTTAAAGCAAGTAGAAGAACTGTATTTTGAGGTGGATTAATGGCAATGTGTCTTCCTAAAATAAATTTTTGAAATTTAAACATTCACCATAGTTTCTGATCATACCACATAATTATTTATAGTTTAAAATATGTACTTTTCACTCAAGCAAACTAATAAATATTCCCCAGATTTGGGGGTTGATGCTGAAAAAATTCATATTAGAAATGTGTGCAAAGATTTTGGAAACCAAAGTTCAGAGCCATCCCAGAGTCCAGGGTCCAGAGCCCCCGCTGGCAGTGCAGGAGTGGGGTACCCACTGGGTGATCTGGAGATTTAAGGATTAGGTCTCACCCAGGAATAAGATGCAATTTTTGACTTTTTTTTCCCTTGACCTGCTTGCAACATTTTTGTGGTTCATTTTATAAAAAATTGAGTTGATTAAAATGTCTGAGTCCAGTTGGAGAGATGGGTATTTGTGAACAGGTTATCTAAGAATTCCTGGTAAAAGTCTTCACTAACCAATGAATCTTAACCACTTCATGGGCCACAGAGTGAAGGAGGGAGGACCTCCATGCATCTGGGCTGGAAAGACTTGGGGTCACAACAGGACAGCTGGCTTCACACCTTGGCTCTGTGTGAACCTGGAGCGGCTGGTCCTACCTTTCTATGTCCCCATGTCCTCTTAGGCTAGGTGATCCGATCGTGTCCCTCACCCTTTGTATCTCAGAGGCTGTGTCACCCTCAACCCTGCAGGCCCCTCGGTTAGAACAGCCGAGTCAGTGTCTGCTTTCCCCTGCAGACTGAGGGTGGGAAGGAGACAGAGGCCTGGGCAACATTGCAAGGGAGTGGAAAGGAGCAAAATAAACCACAGAAACTCTAAGAAATGAACAGGAGCAGGTGAGATTTCCCAATTCTCGTAAGGGGCTTCTAACCACCATGTCAGCCAAGGGGTGCCAAGATGCTGCTGTGGCCTTCACAGATGGATGCTGCAATAAATTTTATGTCTCTGTGATGGATCTAAGCACTCCAATGAAAACCCAGCCTGTCCAGCTTGGCAGTGAATTCTCATGCACTGAAACTGGAGCTGGCAGCCTGCTCATCCAGACCTCTGCTTATCCAGCTGTAACGTTGTCTTTGTGTTCATGGTGAGTGACCATCCTGGGAGGAGGGAGGAGAAGGTTAAGAAACTACCAGCGAACTGGGCTTGAGAGAAATCTACTCAAGGCAGCCCCTCACAACCTTAGGACACATAGGCTGGCATCTTTTCCCTTCCTGCTTTTCCCCCCTGGGAAATCCAATTTAGAATGTGGGACTTGAGCCCCATCTGAGGCACTAAGCAAAAGCTCTGACCTCCCTGGTATTCTGCCTTCTAATCTCTACCGTGGGTCTGAAGTGTCTCCTGCTAAGTTATGGAGACAGGCAGGCAAAGTCAAGTAGGGAAAGCACTTTTGTGAAAACCCTGTTGGGCCTTCTTAATCCATGCCCTTCAGGGGATCTCTCAGGACCTCTGGAACATTGTGACAAATACATGAAGCGGGGTGAACAGAGGGGAAGTTTGACCTAGAGAAGTATCCTTTGCACTTCAGAAGAAACTTTTACCCCATTATAAATTCTTGCTTGCTTCCTTGCTTGCTTTCCTTTTTCCTGAACTGGAGATTGAAACCAGTTCCCACAAATGCTAAGAAAGCATTCTTCTACTCCTTTTTAAATTTTTTACTTTGAGAAAGGGTCTAATTAAGTTGCCCAGGCTCTCCTTGAACTGTGATCCTTCTGCCTCAGCCCCCTGAGTAGCTGGGATTACAGGCATTGCCACGCCTAGTTACAAATTATTCTTAGTTCATTCTTCACCAAGGTTCCCTGCTTGGTAAGGCCATACTTCATCACGTGTGGACATGGATCAGTGGCTTTAACTATGGTGCTCTTGGGCTTGTCTGAAGCCTCACCTGGAAAGCCCACCCCAGAGCCTGCCACACACCTGTCATTGGATTGGTGTCTGTCCTGAGCTCAGTCTCTTCAAGTGTCCTGGGAGGTGGATCAAACAGTGGCAGAGAGCCAGAATTATGTGGTCAGGTTGAGTGTGGGTAACAAATCACTGTGTATCCTTGGACAAGTCACTCAGCAAGCCCCCAGTTTCTCATCTGTACAAAAGGAAAATGGTAATCCTCTCCCCACAGCAACCCTTCAAGGATTAAAAATCTCATGCAAAGCATCAAACAATACCTTAGCACTCAGGAATCTTCATAAAGTATTAGCTCTTACACTCAGGGGACAAAAAGGACAATACATAAAGTCAAACTTTCCTCAGGGAGGCAGAGACAGAAAAGCTCATGGAAGCCTCCTTGTGAGCTGTGCTGCCTGAAATGTAATCCACAGGAATAATAGTTCTCCTCAACTGAGAAAGAGAGCTAGGGGTCCTTTAGCCCAGAGCTCAGGCTCAGAAGGCTTGAACTTCAGCTGACACACAGTGGTGAGTCATACAGAGAAGCTGGCAGTTCTTGTCCAAAGGTCAGCCATAACTGAAATCACTCAGCCACACAGCTCCAGCTGTGGCTCCAATGCAGGGACCTCAGCTTGACTGGGCAGAATCCTGTCCACACACTGAGATGCTAATCCAAGTCTCCCACAGTACTTCAGGAAGCATGGAGACCTAACCATAGCCACCTGCCCCAGGCGTTATTCAGTGTTCCAGCTTATTTATGAGAGACTGGGAGTTCATTTCAAAATGTCAACTGATCCTCAGTGGCTAATGGGCCCTACTATGCCCAGTATCTTCACAGAGGTTGTCCTTCTGTGCCTGGCGTGGCAGGGTGCTCTGTACTCCAGCAACATCCATCACGGTGTCTGGGGTGAGGAGCTACTGTGTCATTAAGTCAACCAAAAACGTTGGGGAGCTGGGCAGATCTCCTGCTACTCTCTCAGGTTGAGGCAAGATCAGCTGAAAGTCCCAGAGTGGCTCTTCATCTCTCTCTGTAGGTTTTGCCTATCCCTGGTCCTGACAGACAATGGTGGAAACTGGTGCCATCTGATAGCCTGGGCTGAATAGCAGTGCAGTGCTTGCTGGATAAATAAAGATGGTATGGAAGAAGCCAATTCACCCTTCCTGTGAGCCAGCAGCAGCCATGTGGGGCCAGGAAAAGAAACAAGAAGCCGATCCACCCATCCTGTGAGCCAGCCAACCCCCATGAGCCACTGGCTAATTTGGAGAATCATGGACTGAGTTGATAGCAACTGAGATACAAAACAATTTAATTCTTGTGTTGTTTGATTGACTTTGCAGGCCTAAAGCTGGTAGTGTATCTATTTAGAGAACAACAATATGCAATATAGCAACTATGGGGGATTTCTTTCTGACTTTTTTTTTCCCTCAGTACCGGGAAGCAAACTCACAACCTTGCACCTGCCCAGAAGGCACTTAAACCACTGAGCCAAACTCCCTGCCTTATTTTTTTTTTTTTGAGGAAGGGTTGCACTATGTAGTTCAGGCTGACCTTGTTCACATTGTAGCCCAAGCCAGCCTCGAACTCACAACACTCCATCTACCTCAACCTCCCGAGTGCTGGGATTAAAGGCATGCACCACCACACCTGGCATCTGTCTTATTTTTGAAATCCAATATTGTTTTCACTGTTCTGTTTTATTCCATTTTATTGTTTTGTTTTCTTCAATCTTCTGTTTTGATTGGTTTTATTCTGTTCTGCTTTGTTTGATTTTTATTATGTCTGGTTTGGGTAGCAATTTTGAAGATAACAAGAGGATTATGGTTACCATTGCTGATTTCCTATTATCCTGTTTTGAAATCCTGTATCACTTTCACTGTTTTGTTTTGATTGGCTTTATTCTGTTTTATTTTGTTTGGTTTTCTTCTCTTTAAAATAAAATTTAAAAGAATTAAAGATGATATGGCCTCTTTCCCTATGTATAGGATATGCTATGTACCCCCAAGTCCTCATACTTTTGATGGGGCTGAGTCTGATGCTTGTGATCAGTTTGTTGTCTAGCGCCAGGATTAATGGCGCCAGGATTAATGACGTGACTGCTACACCCGCCCAGGGGTGGAGCTGAGATACAGTATAAGGGAAGGCGGGTCTTCCTCTTGCTGGCTTCCCGGCTTCCGCCCTCTCTCTTGCCAGCACGGATTGCGGCCTGTAGCTTGCAGCCGCCATGAACTGTAGCCCCGTCATCCCATGCTGCCTTGGAGCCCACTTTATGGACTGAAACTCCTAAGAAACTGTAAGAATAAACCTTTCCTTCCCTAACTTTGGGCGTCAGGTATTTTGTCTCGGCAATGAGTGAAAAGT
>RJWM01038222.1:0-17084 GCA_004363535.1 Dasyprocta punctata | reverse complement strand
CCTGGAAAACAACTTCGTGAAGAGAAAAGGGAGAAGAACTCTGGTAATCAAGAAGGAGCCAGCCAGAATACTAGAAATCACAGGGAAACTGAGGACAAAGCAGAGAAAAAAGCAAAGCAGGCTGGAGTGCTCACTCCAGCTCCTGGGGAGGGAACCTGTCTCAGGCTACCCAGGGTTGGCAGAAACAGTGGATGGGAGGAGAAACTGGACCTGGCAGCCGTGGTTTTAAGAAAAACTTATGATATTGTAAGCTGCAAATACAGTGTGGAATTTTATTCAGAAAGTGACATCTTCCACATGGAGGGCTAGAACTGGAGGAGAAATCCAGGGTGGCACCTGCTGTATGTGGGTGCGCTCACGAGCCAGTTTGTGAATGAGTTCATTGTTAAGACTGAGCTGCTCTAGTAATCGGACATCACAGAAGAACTGCACTTTGTGCGGTCACCCTACCACAATGACTGGGTAGGAGATGTCCATAGGGAGTAGGCTTGTCACAGGTTCCCCCTACCCACCTAAGGAGTTTCAGTAGTGGCAAGCTCAGGCTGGGAAGGACATGATGGCCCTGCCCTCTGTATAAAAAGCCAGTCCAGTCACATGTGGTTTTCACAGGGGGCTGGGTCTGAAAGTACATTAAGTCCTTCAGATTGCTTGAAACCCCTCATTGCCTATTTGCAGTACAGAGCTCAGTGGTCTATTTGCATTCTCCATCTGCCAGCATGGTCAGGGATATGGTACAGCTTGTGTGGTTTACCACACCTAGGATGCACAGACATAGAGGTCTCTGGAGCACACAAATGTATAGATTTAATGCAATTCCAATCAAAATGCTAACAGCACCCTTCACAGAACTAGAAAAAACAATCATAAAATTTATATGGAACCAGAAGAGACCCAGAATAGCAAAAGTACTCTGGGGAACAAGCAGGAGGTATCCAGATTTCAAGTTATATTACAAAGCTACAGTGATTAAAACAAAACAGAACACAGCATTGTACTGGCACAGAAATAGACATGTGAATCACCACAACAGAACAGTGGATACAGAAACAACACCAGGCATATTTAGTCACCTAATCTTTGATGGGGGCCAAAAACATGCTGGAGAGAGCCTCTAACAAATAGTGCTGAAAAAACTGGATATTCATTAAAAAACAAACAAAACAAAACAAAACAACAACAACAAAAAAAACAACTCTAGGCCAATATATCTCACCCTGTACTAAAATAAAACTGAAACAAAAACCTGTTAAAACAGAAACAATCTGCTGGGACATAAGATAGGCAAAATGCTTGAAGACATAGGCATAGGGAAGGATATTCTGAGCAGAGTGGCAGTTGCACAATAAATAACACCAAGAATCAAATGGAATTAAATCAGATTAAAGAGCTTCTGCACAACAAAGGAAATCAGCAGAGTGAAGGAGCAATCTACAGAATGGGGAGATCTTTTCCAGCTACTCCTCAGACAAGAATAATATGTAGACTGTATAAAGAACTAAAAAATTAGTTCCCCTATAGACACTCAATTAAAAAATAGACAATTGAAATAGACACTTCTTAGAAGAAGATATACAAATGCCCATAAGTACATGAAAAAATGTTCAGGATATTTGGCAATTAAAGAAATTCAAGTCAAAACAATGCTGAGATCCCATCTCCAGAAAGAGCAGCTGTTACCAAGAACTCAACTAGTGAAACTGTAGATGAAAAAGAACCCCTTTACGTTGTTAATGGACATGTAAACTAGTGAACCTCTATGGAAATCTTCAAAAAACTAAAATTAGGAATTCCATTTGACCCAGCTATTGCCCTTCTGGATAGTTTTCAAAAGAGTTAAAGACTTCATATTACTGTGATACATGCATGTTTATAGCAGCACAATGCACAATAAGTAAATCTTGGAAATGACCTATGTACTCATCAGCAGATGAATGGATAAAGAAAACGTGGTATATATACACAATGGAATACTGCTCTGCCATTAAAATTTGAGTCTTTGTAGGAAAACAGATGCACCTTGAGACCATACTTGTCTTGGTTTGTATTTAGATGTCCCCCTAAAGCCTCATGATCATATGTGGAACCTTTGGAATGTGATTGAATTATGGGGGTACTATAGCTGGCTTCCTGTTATGAGCTGAGGCCTGGAAAGAAGATGTGGGTCGCTGTAGGCATGACCCAGCTTATGTCTCCCTTCCCAGCTCCTCCCTTGACCTGTGTCTGCTTTCTGGCTGCCATGTCCCTGGTCTGTGCCTCCTGTGTTGGAAACAGCCAATTATAGACTGAAACATGAGCCAAACTAAGTTTCTCTTCCTTTTAAGTTTTGGGTGTTGTTATGGTTGATATATTGTGTCAACTTGAGCAGTTTAGAAGTTTAAGAGATGCAGCAGATAGCCAGAGTTCCTACTTTGTAAATATCTTCCTCCTGTGCAAGAGCAGGGTAAGGAGATTTTGTGAATGCTGCACTGCCCTGGAGGTGGGGTGGCCTGTGTACAATAAAAGGGACGAAAAGAGTCTTGCTTTCCTCCTGTTTTGTTCTGGCTGCTTTTGCTGACTGCTGCGTTAAAGTGTTGCCCCTGTGCCATGCTACCCTGCCTTGGAGCCAGGTCATTATGGACTGAAACCTCCAGAAACTGATCTAAGTAAATCTTTCCTTCCTTCATTTTGGAAGTCAGGTATTTTGTCCCAGCAATGAGAGAAAAGTAACCAAGATAGGTGTTGGGTGTTCTAGCAATGAAGGAAAGCGACTAAGACAGATTTTGGTACCAGAGAAGTGGGGTTGTTGCTGTGATACTACCTGACCATGTAGTTCAGAAGTCTGAAACTGGTTATTGGAAGGAGTTTAGAAAGGTTTGGAGATACTGGCCAAAGAAGGAAGCCTACAATGTTGTGAACCAAGTTTGATGAAAAGTTCTAGTCACAGAAGACTAGAATGCTGGTAAAAAGGCAGATAGTAGAAGCCAGGCTCAGGAGATTTCTGTAGGGAATGAAAACTCCATTGGCAGTTAGACTCAAGGCCACATGGTTATGCACTATCAGAAAATTTATCTACATTTTACTCATGTCCTGAGACTTTGCAGGAGAATATGATTAATAAGAGTGGCAGATGAATTAATCTGGTGGAGGAAGTTTCAAGGCAGCCCAATGTGGGAGTTGTACCATAGTGTTAGAGAGCTTTTAGCCAGGTTATACTGAAAATCAGGAGTAAAAACTCATTTTGAAAGTTTTCAGTTTTGCCAGAAAGAAAGTACCTGCAGAGATAGAGTAGAGGAGAACCTTGGTAGCTGAAAAGATTAGGATTTAAAAGAATCCAAGTCAGTGAAGACCTTTACTACAAAAAGTAAAACTGTGAAAAAGGAGATCAAAGAAGGCAACAGAAAGTGGAAACATATCCCTTGTTCCTGGATAGGCAGAATCGACATAAAGTAATACACAGATTTAGTACAATCCTAATAAAAATATCAACAGCATTCCTCACAGAACTACAAATGGAGGGAAGGAGACAGAGAGAATGAATGAATTTATGCAGAACCAGAAGAGACCTACCTAGAATGGCAAAAACAATCCTGGACTCCAAAAAACAAGGCGCAGAAAGTAACACAGTTCCAAAATTCAAGTTATAATACAGAGCTATAGTGATGAAAAGAACATGGTATTGGGGGGGGGAGACATGTGGATCAATGAAACAGAATAAAGGATGCTGAAACAACTCCAAGGATATTCAGCTACCTGATCTTTGGCAAGTATTATGGTTTCTATCCAGATGTCCCCCCAGAGCCTCATGAGTGGGGAGTTTCAAAGGTGGCTGGATTAGGATGTGTGAATGTGGATTAAGGGTGTCATGTGAGGGTTAATGGGGTAGATAAGGGAAGCCCTACTCTGAGTATGGTTGACACCACCCAAAAAAGCTGGTAGCTTGGATGGGATAAAGGGAAGAGGCAGGCTTGCTGTTGCTGATTGTTGCTTGCTGCTTTGCTGTGGACTGTTTCTCTGCCAGGCCAGCTTGCCTTGGAGCCAGGTGGACTAAACCTCTACAAACTGTGAGCTGAAATAGACCTTTCTTCCCTTAACTTGTGGGTGTTGGGGGTTTCATGTCAGCAAAGAGAAAAGTAACTAAGACAACAAGGGTCCTAAAAACCTTATGCTGGGGTGAAGATGTCCTCCTTAACAAATGGTGCTGAGAAAACTGGCTATCCTCATGCAGAAGACTGAATGTAGACCTGTTGCTGTCACCATATAGTAAGCTAACATCAAAACAGATTAAAGATCTAAATATTAAAACAGAAACAGCATACTGGAAGATAAAACAGATAAAACTCTTGAATACATAGGTGTAGACAAGAACCTTCTGAATAGAACCCCAACCAATTACATGACAGAATACCAAAAGTCAACAAGTAGTATCATATCAAATTAAAAAGCTTCTGCACAGCAAAGGAAACAACCAACAGTAAAAAGAACCTACAGAATGGAAAAAAAATTATTTTGCTAGCTACTCATTGAACAGAGGACTAATATCTTGACTATATAAAGAACTAAAAAAAATTAGATGCCCCCAACAAAAGGCCCAATCAAAAAATGGAATGCTTCTCTGAAGTACAAATGACCAGTAAATACATAAAAGAATGTTCAGCATTATTGACCAGTAGAGAAATGCAAATTGAGACAGCAGTGAGATTCCATTTTGCTCCAAAAAGAACAACTATCATCAAGAAGTCAAATAATAACAAATACTGGTGAGGCCTCAGAGAGAAACAAACCTGCATTGTTGGTGGAAATGTAAACTAGTTCAACTGTTATAGAAATCAGTGTGGAGGTTACTCAATAAAGAGAAGCCAGAAATTCCATTTGACCCAGGTACTCACCTTCTAGGTATCTTCCCCAAAGAGGCAGTGACATCGTATTATAGTAATACATGTATATTCATGTTCATAGCAATGTAATTCACGATAGTTGAATCTTGGAAGCCACCTATATGTCTGTCAACAGATGAATGAATAAAGGAAATGTATTAATATAGAGTATTACTCTGCCATAAACAGATAAACTTGAGTGATTTGTAAGAAAACATATACTTTGAGATCATAATGTTGAGTGAATAGATCAGACCAGCCAAATATCATATGGTTTCTCTTGTATGAGAATGCAAATAAAGAGCAAAAAAAGGATAGATGATGGGGAAAAAAGAAAGTTTCTTAAAGCAGTTTTTAGTTTATTATTCAAAATGATTTTATTTATGCATTTTATGATGTTTGTAGTGTTTGATAGATTTTCTCTGTAATAGTATCACTTTTGTATTTTTGTCAAGTAAATAAACCTTTGAATGTGAAAAAAAAAAAAGAAGTTCTTTGGATCAAAATAATAGGAAAAATAGCTTAAGGGTATGTCTGGAACCAACCAGGCCCCACCTTTCCAGGGTCAAACTGCAAAAATAAGCCTTTGATTTGACAAGAGACACCCAGGTCATTATGCTAAAGAACAGCCTTCTGGGGGGGTTGTTCTCTGGAATTCTGTTCACAGTCCCTCCAGGCACTTGGAGTTCCCTTCAACCGTGTTGCAAAAAGGCCTTACTACTGTTCAAGTGGCTAGCAGACCTTGGCATCACTCCTGTGATGCTGGTTTTTTGGGCATGCAGAAAGTAAGAGTTGTGGGGCCAGGAAGGCTTCCACCCAGGTTTTAGAAGGCTTGAGAGCCCAGGCAGTATGCTCCTGAGAGGAAAGTTCATGAAGCTGTCAAGGTCAAGCTAAAAATGCAGTGGTGATCCTAGAATGTTGGAGAAACCAGAAACATAAAACATCTGAGCAAAACCAGTTCAAGAGAGAAGCCACAAGGGCTATAACCATCAACGACGCCATAGAGGTGGACCTCCTCAAGGTCTTTGGAGCTTACATCTCACCACATCTTATCCTAAGTGTTGGACATAGAGCTGTAAGAATTAATATTTGCCCTGCTAGGTTCCAGTCTTGCTTTTATCCTATTGGTTTCTATGCCCATGTTCCTTCCTTTTGAAATGAAAATGTTTATCTGTGCCATTGTATTTTGGAAGTGTTTGACTTTCTTTTGATTTTCACAGAGTTTGTGGCTAAGAGTTTGCCTTTGAGTCTCACAGGAGACTTGGGACTTGGTCTTTTCAGCAGTGCTGGAAGTGTTAGGATTTTAATAATTCTTAGCATTGAACTAAAGCAGTCAGCGTAAAGAGGTGCATGTGAGTCTTTTGGGGACCAGGAGCAGAATGCTATGGATTATATCTAGATATTCCTCTAAAACCTCCTGCAATCTTGGATGGGAACTTGGGAAGGTGATAGGATAATGGGGCGTTATAACTGACTTCCCGTCAGAAGGTGGAGCCTGATAGGAAAAGGCAGGTCACTGTGGGCATCACATGTAAGATTCCATCTCCTCCCTTGATCTCTCTTTGCTTCCTGGTTGCCATATCATGAGCAGCTGTCTCCTGTGCCATGTACCTGTGTCATATCACACTTTGGAGCCAGCCAACTGTGCACTGAAATGTGAACCAAAATAAACCTCCTATCCTTGAAGTTTCAGGTGTTGGTTATTTTGCCCCAGCAATGAAGACAATGACTAAGTTAATAATGCTCAGTGAACCGGGCGTGGTGGCGCACGCCTTTAATCCCAGCACTCGGGAGGCTGAGGTAGGAGGAGCATTGTGAGTTCGAGGCCAGCTTGGGCTACAACTCGAGCGCAAGGCCGGCCTGAGCTACCCAGTGCGACCCTTCCTCAAAAACCAGGGCCGGGAGTTTGGCTCAGTGACTTAAGTGCCTGTCTGGCAGGTGCGAGGTTGTGAGTTCAATCCCCGGTGCTGCAAAAAAAAAAAAAAAAAATAATAATAATAATAATAATAATAATAATAATGCTCAGTGAAATAACCTAGACGCAAAAGGTAAAATACTACATGGTTTCTCTTACATGAGAAACTCAAATTATAAGTGATTTAAAGAGCAAAATAAAAAGCAGATGATACCAAACAGAGAGTTAGACCTTTTCATATGAAAAAGGCTTTTAGGGATGGAGGGAGAGAGGGAGAGGAGGCATAAGGGAAAAAAGAGACTAAGATGTATATGTACCAACTTCCTTGATGAATGTATTCATTATATACTGCAAACACATAGAAAGACTGAAAAAAGGTACCACCTTTAAGGCTGTGAGCAGTGGTACAGGTCTGTGATCCCAGCACTGGGAAGCTGAGGCAGGAGTATCTCAAGTTTAAGCTCAATCTAGGCAAGTTAGCAACTTAGTGAGACCTCTCCTCAAAATAAAAAAGGCTGAAGCTGTAATTGTGAAGGTCCTGGGTTTGATACCTAGTAACACAAAAACCAAAAATGGTACCACCTTTAATATGATCCTATTGACCATTAAATTTCAGCACCTAAATTTTGAAGGGGGGGCAATTCAAACTATAACGTCGGGATCTCTTTCTTTCTTTTTGTTCTTTCTTTCTCTCTTTATTTCTTTTGTTCTTTCTTTCTTTTGTTCTTTCTTTCTTGGTATTGGGGACATTGAACTCATGACCTTGTGCTTGCCAGGCAGGCACTGTGCCGCTGAGCTATCTCCTCAGCCCTAACGCTGGTATTTTCATGGGTGAGGTCTGCAGATTACAGAAAGCAAGTGGAGCTGACATCAGCAACAGCAGCAAGCACGTGTCCTTACTGTATGGCAATCATCTTCACCATTTTAAAGTACAGAATTCAGTAGTGTCACGTAGATTTGCGTTATAATGAGGATCTCCATAACGTTTTTATCTTACCTATCTGAAATTTTTTATCCATCAAACAGCTTTCACCCCTTGCCCCCTACCCCCACCCCTGGCAGCTGGTATGTGCCATTCTACTTCCAGTTCCTAAAAATTTGACCACTTTAGATACCTGTATATAGAGAGTTATACAATGTTTGTCTTTTTGTGGCTGTTTTATTTCACTTTGCATTATGTCTTCGAGGTTCATCTGTATTGTAGTATGTGACAACATGACCTTGCTTGTAAAGGCTGAATGATACTTCATTGTGTGTATAATATTCATTCATTATTGGACTTGTGGATTGCTTCCACCACTTGGCTGTTATGATAGTGCTTCTGTAAACATGGGTTTGCAAATGTCTCTTTGAGAACCTGTTGTTAAATATCTTACTGAAAGTATGATGAAATAACTAGCTTGTTTTGAATTATGAAAAGTGTAGCTAGAGGAAGGTAGAGTTAGAAGAAAACAGCTAGAAATTTTGAAAATACTTTGGGGCATTGCAAAGAGGAATGGTATTTGAGTTACCATTCTTTCTAGGATAGCTTCACTTTTCCTTGCTTTAGGTTTGAAACCAGTATATTTTTTAAACTAAGAAGTACTATTCATGAGCCATTTTGAGAGAGGAAGACAAATTTCCTGTGTTAAGCTGGCAAGAATTATGTGTAAGTGGACATGGAGACTCAAAAAGAGCCCTGAACCCTTGATCACTATTTAGCCTGTTAGCCTTGGTAACTATGTAGCCTGCAGTTATCTCCTGCACCCAGCCTTAACCTGGTCAGGTGTTTACTCCCACACCAAGCTTGATATTGACAAGGTTATATTACAAACTTCTGAACACAAATATTTATGGTTTCTTCAGCAGCAAAAATACTTCACTTATAGTCTTTGAAATTCAAAGGATTCAAGAGTATTTGTTAGAGTTTATAATGCCTCATGTTCTCATCCATGGGGCTCTTGGGAGTAACTGGACCATGCATGTGTGGTCCTGGATTAGTCCACTGATGGGTTTATAGCTGAGTGTGATGTTGGGAGTGTGATGTTGGGATGGTGGGTAGAGGTGGATTACTGAGGGCACGGCCTGGAACTGTGTATACCCCTTCTCCTCTCTTGATCTTGGCTCTGCTTCTTGCTGCCCTGCCATGGACTGTGTCTCCTCTGCCACATCCCTCTGCCATCCCACTGTGCCTTGGAGCCCGCTGACTGTGGTCTGAAACCTCTGCAAACTGTGAGACAATGGTCCCAGCAATGAGAAAGTAACTAAGACAGCTAGTTTCTATTGACATTTTCACATAATAGCTCCACAGTGAAAATTTATCTTTTTTGTAAGTTTTGCCACTCAATCTTTAGTGTTAATTCAGTAATTTTGTTGGATATCATTCCATCAGAATTTTTCTGAGAAGGCCCAGATGATAATTATTTTTTACCCTAATGTCTGCCAGTCCAGTGGTTTTAAAATTACACACGTGCACATATATATATGTATATACTCAGAACACAGTACAGCAGTTGTCAGGTTGATGAAGCCATTGTGGACCTGCATGAATGTAGTCAGTGATATGTTTTCACCCCATGCTAGGACTCTGTTCATTCATACTGTATCATTGTTATGATTCTCTGTATTATGACTCATGTCACCTGAAAATTTTTCACTTCTGTAATTTTCTGTTAATACTACATCTGACATGAGAAACAAGTTAATTTCAATTTCTGGATCCATTGTTGTATTTTATTAATATTTGGAGAATATTCTGGAGACTTGGTAAATATTCTTTATTTTTGTCTTAAATTCTAAATCTCACTGGACCTGGTGACACATGCCTGTAATCCCAGCACTCTGGAATCTGAGGCAGGAGGATCATCACAGGTTCAAGACCTGCTGGGCTACAAAGTGAGATCAAGGTCTGCCTGAATTACATAGCAAGACCCTGACTCAAAAAGACCAAAAAACAAAAATAACAAAAAAAAATTACTGAGAAAGAAATTTGCTTTTTGATGGTGTTTCATTGTCTTCAAAGAATTAATTGTAACCCATGCTGTAATAAATGGACCAAATGTGCTACATTTGAAAGGAGAAAAGACTATTGTGTAACACTTCACTTAGTAATCTGTTTTTTCAGCAGTTTCTAAGCCATCTAGTTAGAAATTGCTGCTTGCTGCAAGTTTAGACCTAAATACACTTATCCTTTAAAGACTGTTGAGGTTACTTCAGAATTTTTATAGCTCTTTGGAGATATTCTTGGTGTGTAATGACTGTGTACATCCCAAGGCCATTTAATTAATACGTGTAGCCTTGCATTCTTCTTTAAGGGAAACTGTAAGGCTTAAACTTGTTAATTTAATGACCCAGTTCATTGTTGATTAAACTATCAGAAACCAATTAGTTTTATCTCACAACTAACTGATTGTTTTATTTCACTGATGGGCCTGAAATTCTGTACTATATGCTGATTTCCTATTATGCTGAACATCCTACTGTTTAGTTGTATTCAACTTTATGGTGCTTTACATTTATTTGACAAATGTTTGGGCATTAAATACGTACCAGTCACTAATCAGGTACTTTCTCAGCAAATTTTGGTTTTGAAGGTCTCCTATTAAGTAATCTGTAGGATAACTAGGATTATTAGATCAGATCATTAAATGCACTTTAAAAAAATTTTTTAGCATTATGTTAGAAGGAAAATTACTTCTTTGAAATTTTTGCCAAGACAGTATTTCCATGTTACTAATGACTGTGTGTATATTTGTAGAAGGGTCGCCAGGTATATTGGTCCAAAGAAAAGAATAATTTTGGGAATATTCAAAGCCATGTGGTGTGTTGTCTCTGATTTAAAATAAGAAGAATAAATACATCACTACCCTACAAGGACTGGTGCTTCTGTTTTGCTCTGTGAAGTGTTCAAATGTCGAATGTCTTGCAGTCTTAAAACTGAAAGAATGCTACAGAATGCCCTGTTGGATGAGCCGTGGTTCATCCAGCCTGAGTCACAGAGCACTTCCCAGGGAGGTGAGGGTTGACCTTGAGAATGTCCTTGACTCAGAAGGGAAGGTGCTCTTCAGTTCTGAGTAGCTGTCAGGCTTGACTGTAAGGATTTATTTTTTATGCAGAAAGATCCAGGAGCCAGAGGTTTGCTGATGTTGGGTCAGTAGTGCACAGTGGGCATCTTTGCATTGTTTTGAGCCAGTCTTTGCAATTTCTTTGGCCTTTCTTTAGTTTCCCAAGCTGGCTAACCATTATGTCTGCTTTCCAGGCAGTATATTTATAGAAAGGAGGATAAGGACAAAAAGCCTAATTCATCAGTTTCCAAACATATCCCTGTCTACTCCTGTCTGCACAGGAGTCTGGGGGATATAATTTTTCAACCATCTTCTTGCAGAATTCAGCTAGCAAGGAGGAAGAGTGGATACTGGATAGGGAGGCAGTTAGGTCCCTATCACCCATCCACACTCCCTAGCATTCCTCTTCCCAAAGCACGTATGGATTGTTATGTATGAATTGATCTTAAGATTTCCTGAGCCTTCTTGCTGTTTCAGGTCATACTCTGTCTCCCTGGTTTTCACCCCTAGGTTAAATCCTACCATTTTAATTCTCTGAAAATAGGATGTGCAGTGGGACGGACCCTGGACCTGGAATCAAGAGGACATGATGTCTTCTTCCAGCTCCTCTAACATCTGAGCTTCCATTTCAGCCTTTGGATAATGGAAATAAAACACTTTCTGGTGTTGGCTTCTTAGAGGACCAGATGAAGATGAACACTTTTAATGTGTATAACATAAAAGACATTTTTATATGGTATTTTTAACTCTTTGGAAGATATCTAGAAGGGGAAATCCTGGGTCAAATAGAATTGCTACTGTTAATTTGTTGAGGATTTGCCATACTGGTTTCCATAGTGCTTCTATCAATTTACACTCCCACTAACATTGAAGAAGTGTTTTTTCCCCCGTAGGCTCTCCAGCATTTATCATTTGATTTCTTGAAGATAGCCATTCTTTCTGCAGTGAGATGTAATCGGACTATTGTTTAAATTTGATTTCTTAGGGCTCGGAATTTAGCTCAGTGGCATAAAGCACCTGCCTGGCAAGCGCAAGGTTGTGAGTTTGATCCCTGGTACAAAAAAAAAAAAAAGACCCCCCCCAAAATAAATACATTTCAGATAAATTTGCATTTCTTAAATGGCCAGTGATGTTGAACATTTTTTTCAAGTGTTTATTGGCTATTTGTACTTCTTCATCTGAGAAATGTCTATTCATTTCATTTTTGGATTAGGTGTTTAAATTTGGGGAGGGGTCTAATTTTTTTTTAGTTCTTTATGTATTCTAGATATTAGTCCTTTCTCTGATGAGTAGTTGGCAAAAAAATTTTCCCATTTTGTAGATTGTCTCTTCACTCTGTTGGTGATTTTATTTGCTGTGCAGCAGCTTTGATGTGATTCCATTGATTGACTTTTGGTATTATTTCTTGTGCAATTGGGGTTCTGTTCAGAGTCTGCATACACTTATGTCTTACAGTGTTTTCCCTATTTTGTCTTCCAGCAGATTGTTTCTGTTTCAACATTTAGATCTTTGATCCACTTTGATTTTAGTATGAGGTGAGGGGGAAATGTCTAGGTTCAATTTTCTGCGTGTGGATAGCCAGTTTTCCCAGTATCATTTGTTAAAGAAGCTATCTTTCCTCCAGGATTTGGTCTCTTTGTCAAAGGTAAGGCAACTGAGTGTGCCTGGTGTTGTTTCTACATCCTCTGTTGTGTTCTCTTGATGCACATGTCTGGTTGATTGTTCTTTGTTCTTTGTTTGTTTGTTTTTCCATTCTTTTCACTGTAGCTTTATAGTATAACTTGAAGTCCAGGATTGTGATGCCTCCTGCCTTCCCTGTATTGCCTAGAATTGCTTTTGCTATTGCTATTGCTTGGTTCCGTATGAATTTTAGGGTTGTTTTCTCCAGTTCTGGGCAGAATGCTATTGATATTTTGCTTAGATTGTATTAATTCTGTAGATTGGCAAGTATGGCCATTTTGACCATACTGGTTCTGCCTATCCAAGAGCAGGTGATATTTTTCTGTTTTCTGATGTCCGCTTCAATCTTCTTTTTCAGATTACTGTAGTTTTTATTGTAGAGATCTTTCATTTCCTTGGTTTGGTTAATTCCTAGGGTTTTTCATTTTACTTGATGCTTTTGAGCAAGGTATTCTTTCCTTAATTTCTCTGTCAGGGAGTTGTTTTTGTTGTGTTTTGTTTTCCTGGTGTTCAGGAACCCTGTTGATTTTTGAATGTTGACTTTCTATCCTGCTATACTACAGAATTTGATTATTAATTCTAGGAGTCTTTGGTGGAGTTCTTGAGATCTGCAATGTAGAGGATCATGTCACCTGCAAATAATGATAATTTACCTTCTTCCTTCCTACCTACATCCCTTTTATTTCTTTCTCTTGCCTGATTATTCTAAATAATGTTTTGAGAACTGTACTGAACAGGAATGATGAGAATGGACACCTGTTCCTGATTTTATAGGAAAAGTTTTCAGCTTTTCTCTATTTAATATAAAGTTAACTATTGATTTGTTGTAGATGGCTTTTTTCAGCTTGAGATAAAGAAGTTCTATATCTATTTACTTTTTAGGATTTTTATTGTGAGTGAATTGGAGTTTGTCAAATGTTTTTTCTCCATCCACTGAGATGATCACGTAGTTTCATCCTTGCTGCTGTTTCCGTGGTGTATTCCCTATGTTGATTTGTGTATGCTGAACCACCCCTGCCTCTCTGGAATGAATCCTACTTTGTCATGATGGGTCATCTTTTTAATGATCTGCTGCAGTCTGTGTGCCAGTATCTTATTAAGGATTTTTTCATCAATATTTATTACAGAGATTGACCTATAGTTCTCTTTTTGTTGGGTCCTTTTCTGGTTTTGGAATCAGGGTGATGCTTGCTTCCAGGAATCATTTTGGGAGTACTGTTTCCCCTTTGATTTCATTAAAGAACTTGAGGTGTATTGACATTAGATCTCCTTTAAAGTTCTTACAGAATTTGGCAGTGTATCTGTTATGACCTGGCCTTTTCTTAGTTGGTAGTTTATTATTATTATTTATTATTATTACTTCTTTGATTTCATTGCTTGTTACTAGACTATTTGGATTTCATATCTTCTTGGCTGAGTTTTGGTAGTTCATATGTATCTAGGAATCTGTCCATTTGTTCTGAATTTTTCATTTTATTAGGCACAGGTTCTCAAAGTAGTGAACAGTGATCTGGATTTGGGCAGAATCCATAAAGGTTTTGCCTTTTTAATCTTTAATTGCATGGATTTGGGTCTTTTCTTTCTAGGATTGGCTAAGGAAGGGTTTCTTTATTTTGCTTATTCTTTCAAGGAACTAACTTCAATTTATTGATTTTAGTTTCATTTTCTGCTCTGATCTTTATAATTTCCTTTTTTATGCTAGCTTTGGATTTGGATGATTATTGTTTTTCTAGGACCTTGAGTTGCATCAGTAGGTTATTTATTTGTGCTTACTCTGTTTTCCTGATGTGAGACTTTACTGCTATAAACTTGCCACTAGGGACTGCTTTCATTGTGTCCTATAGTTTTTGGTATGTCATATTGGCATTATCATTTGATTATAGAAACTTTCTTCTTTCCAGGCATGGTGGTGCACACCTGTAATCCCAGTACTCAGGAGGCTGAGGCAGGAGGACCGTTGTGAGTTCAAGACCAGCCTGGACTACAAAGTGAGCTCAGAGCCAATCTGAACTGCATAGTGAGACCCTGTCCCTAAAAGACAAAAAAAACCCACAAAAAAACAAAAACAAACAAACAAAAAAAAATAGAAAAGAAAAAAAGAAACTTTCTTGTTTAATTTCATCTGTGATCTATTAGATTATTCAGGAGGGTATTATTTGATTTCCGTATGTTTGCATAGTTTCTGTGGTGTCTTTGGCCACTGATTTCTTACTTCATTTTTCTATGATATAATATGCGTAGGATAATTTCTTTTGCATTTACTTAAGCGTGCTGTATTGGCTAGTACGTGGTCTATATTGGAGAATGTGTCACATGCTGCTGAGAAGAATATATATTGTCTTGTTGCTGGATGGAATCCTCCACAGATATCTATTAAGTCCATTTGTTCAAAAGTTTGGTTCAATTCTGATACTTCTTTGTTGATTTTCTTTTTTTTTTGTCTAGTTGATCTGTCCTTTTGCTACAATAGGGTGTTTGTTTTATGAGGCTGGATGTGCTGGTATCTGGTGTGCATATGTTTATAATTGTTAATTCCTTCTGTGAAATTGTTCCCTTAGCCAATATGTAGTGATCTTGTCTCTTCTGATTAGTAATGGCTTGGAATTCACTTTGTCTGAAATTAGGTTAACAACTTCTGCGTTTTTCCAGGTTCCTTTTGCGTGAAATATTGATTTCTATTTTTCAGTGTTAATCTAAGCTTTCTATTGAGTTACATTTGTGTCTTGTATTCTGCATATTGTTGGGTTTTCATTGTTGATCCATTCTGCCAATCTATGTATTTTGATGGGAGATTTGAGACCATTCACATGGAGAGTTATTATTGAGAGGTATCGACTTATTCCTATCATTGCATTATTTCTGTTGCTAATTTCCTTATTTTTTCCCTTTTAATTAGCTGTTCATCCCACCAGGTGTATTCATTCTTTTTGAGTTATTGGCATTGTTGGCTTAATTGTCACTTTTGAGGATATCCTTGAGAATTTTTGTATGCTGATTTGGTGGTCATGAATTTCTTGAGGTGCTCCTACTCATGGAGTTACCTTATTTCTCTGTTGGTTTTAAAGGAAAGTTTTTCATGACTTGAAACACTTCACTGTAAGTCCTCCTGGCCTTTAAGATTTGTGTTGAGAATTATGCTGTAATTTTAATGGGTTTATCTTTATATATGACCAGTTGCTTTTCTCAAACAGCTTTTGAGATTTTTCCTCCTGTGTTGGACTTCTAGTATTTTGAGTACAGTGGTACCGCAGTTCATGAATGCTTTAGGAGTTTGGCAAATTTTGATTTTCTTTTTGAACTCTGCACTGGACAACGAACATGATCACTTTCACCTTTCCTGCATGAACACAAATGTTGTCATGTTTTTCAGACTCATGGAACAAATTAAGTTCATGAACTAAGGTACCACTGTAATTGGTCTTTGAAGCTATCGTGTTTTAGTTCAATATAAATTTTTAATCTCCTCGATTCTGATCGAAACCTTTGACTCTGATTCTTTCCTACCTGGTTATTCATGTTTTGTATCATTTTGCTTAGTTCAGCTAGCTTTTTTTTTTTAATTTTATTTTAAACAAAAAAATGAAATTTCAAAACAAGATAAGCAAGTAACATTGGTTAATACATTGCATACTGTTATCTTTAAATTAATTACTTAGAGTACAAGATACAGGCATATAATTGTCCAAACAGTATTAGCACAATCTTTTCTTTTCAATGAACTGAGAGAAATTAGTAGTATAACTGTCTTAACTGTTTCGTGTGTGTGTGTGTGTGTATATATATATACATATTTTTTTTGCTTTTCCCTTCTTTTCTCCTTTCCCCTATCACAGTTTCTCTTTCCTTTTGAACAGTTTCTTCCCAATTTACAGTATATGTTGTATATTTTGAATCTTATTTACTCTTTCAGATTCTCACACTAGGGAAACAATATGATGTTTACATATGTTACTCTGGTTTATTTCACTTATGAGTATGGTCTCAAGTTGCATCCATTTACATACAAAAGTGTCAAGTTTGTCCTTTATGGCTGAGTACTACTGCATTGTATTAAAAACCATTTTTTTTAGCCATTACTCAGTTTATGGGCATTTAGGTTGTTTCCAAGGTTTAGTTATTACAAATTGTGCTGCTACAAACATGGGTGCACATATATTGCTGTAGTACAATGTTTTTAATTCTTCTGGGAAGATACCCGGAAGGGGAATAGCTGAATCAAATGGTACCTCCAATCCTAGTTTTCTGAGGACTGTTTACACTGATTTCCACAGTGGTTGCAACACTCTACACTCCCACCAACAGTGGAAAAGAGTTCTTTTTTCCCCACCGCCCTTCCAGCATTTGTCATTGGTTGATGTCTTTCTTTTTTTATTTTTTTATTTTTTGGTACCAGGGATCAAACTCATGACCTTGCACTTGCCAGGCAGGCGCTTTGTCGCTGAGCTAAATCCTCAGCCCCTTATTGGCTGATTTCTTGATGATAGCCATTCTTTCTGGGGTGAGATGGAATTTCAGTGTTGTTTTAATTTGCATCTCTCGAATGACATGTGATGTTGATTTTTTTGTATGTTTATTTGCTGTATGTATTTCTTC
>RJWM01038221.1:0-16775 GCA_004363535.1 Dasyprocta punctata | reverse complement strand
GCCTGAGCCACAGTGCTCAGCACAGCCTGAAGGGCCTTCACACTGTCCCCATGCATTAGTCAATTCTTTAAAAAAAGCTCTCCATTAAAACAAGCAAATGGCAGAGTGAGGATTCAGCCTGCCTGTCTACAGTGCTAACTCCAAACCCCAGCTACTGTTCGAGCTGTCCTTTTTTTTTTTTTTTTTAATCAAAACAGTGTGTATCAAACATGTCATACCAAATCCTTCCAACAGACTTGGCCAAGCCACTAACCACATACTGGGTGGCAGGGGCTCGGGAGTCAGTGCTCTGGGCGAGGCAGCAGGACCCGAGGCGGGCAGCCTCCGACCTGGTCCTGAGGGCAGCTGGGCGGCCCCGAGACCCCGAGAAGCCTGCTGGTGCCCCAAGTCCCGTCCTAGGAGACAGGGCAGGAACACCTGGCAAACCGAGGTTCGCAGTTCAACTGGGATTAAGATTTTAGGTGGGGCAAGTCGGGAACGGAGATTCAGGAAGGAGGCTGATGGAAATACTGCCAAGAGTAATCCATGTTCGGTTTCCAGCTTTGTGAACACGGCTATTTACCTGTATCAGTTTATTTTCTCAAAGTAATTTTCATACTTCTTAATTAATTGCCTTTAAATCTTTCTTTCCCAACAGATCCTTCAAGGTGGAATCTATGCATAAGGCGAACAGTCCTGCGAATGATACTTTGAATATTTCAAGCTTCCATGGTCACTTAAGAAATGGTAAGGAATTTATAGACACAGATATGATCTGATTTACTTTTTCTTATGAAATAAAATAATATTAATACTTCTGTAACTGGATAGCAATGCTAAAACAAGTAATATCATGTAGAACATAGATCTCATCATGGGATTTTGTTTAAGTGCCTGAACATCTGAAACTTCAGCAAAGGAAGTAGATTAGATTAAGACCCTATGTGATTTATTCCAGTTTGTTTCACTACTGTCTTTATTGTCACACACTGGATCATTGCATGAGGTCATTTCCTTGCTGTGCCAGAGGCGGCGTTTCTGAGTAGCTGCCTTAAGCTCTCACTGAGGACCTCAGTGCTGAGGTTTTATTTCCACGCCCATGGCCAGTGCATCTCCCGCCGGCCCATGCCCTCATTCCCTCTGCTCACACCGGAAACCCTGTTCCCATCTCCTGTCCCACACCCAGTCGCCTAGTGACCACGCAGGTTCCCCCTTGGGCTCCTCCTGCCTCCCAGGTGGGAGCCTCCAGTGCCCCTGGGGCCCCCTCTGGATGCCCACGGGCCTCCTGCATGCCTCCCCACTCCCTGTCCTGGCTCCCACACTTCCCAACCAGCAGCCAGAGTGCTCTGTTGGAAACTGAGTCACGACCTCATTCTCCTACCTGGACGCAGGGCTGGCTCCTTCCTGACCAGCAGGACCGGCAGCTCTGAGCACCTCCTTCCCCCTGCCTCCCGCCCACCCTCGCCCTCCACTTCTTCCTCCCAGGCCTCTCAACCCCGAGACCCCCCGTGGCTCCCAGCACCTGCCCCTTCCTTGGTGAGCTCTTCTCCCCCGATGAGTAAGCGTCACTCCTTTCTGTCCTCTGTGTCTTTCCCCTGAGGTTCGGGCTCCGTGGGGTTCTGTTTTTGACAGTTTTAGTCACTGCCGCATTTCCTAGAACGAGGCCTGGAAGGAATTCAGCAGACAATTCCTGGCTTAGCGTAGGAATGAAATGGACGAGTGAGTTGTGTAGCGGGTTCGCAGTGCTGAGGCAGGTGCCTGCAGCAGGCCAAGGTCCGGGATCCGCTTACGATCCCCAGTGGCTTTTGCTCCTTCCAAAGCCCCCCTTACCACTACTGTAAAGGAGAAGGGTCCAGGCCTGAGGTGCATGTGCAGATCGCGGCCTGGTTAGTGGGGTGCACTGAAGAGCCGTGCACAGAGGCCCCTGTAGTGCGATTGGAAAGAAGCCTGCGACATCTGCAAACCAGAGTCCGTGAATGGCTTTGATGGTCACGCGCCTAGTGGGTGGGAGCCCGTGCCCGGGGCTTCTAGATGCCATCCACGCGAGAAACCCCGTGCAGTGGAAGGCCCCGTGGTGCGGTCAGGGAACCGGGCGCGGTGGGCTCGGAGGACTCAGGCGTGGCCACACTTCGTGCAGCAAAGGGCCACGTCCCCATCCCAGCCCGGTGCTGACCTCGCCCTCTGTCACCGTCCGCAGGGCGCTGCTCACATCCGGGCTAACCATGCTCCTACTGTGCGGGCCCTCTGGGCGTCACCTTCTCCTCGCGTGGGGCATTCAGTGGGGTTGGTTGGTGGGATTTAGCTCCTGGGCATTGTCCCGTGCTGTGAAAGGCGGGCCTCCTGGTGGTTCTGGTGGGCACCCGGGGTGAGTGTGGTGCCCTCGGTTTAAACACTGGAGACACAAACGTGTCCTGTCCTTTTCTAGGTAAGACCGACCCTCCGGCTTCCGCAGCTGACCTTTCCCTCGTGAAGCTGATCTCTTCTTGGCGAGACCAGTCTGTGCAGGTACGGGCTGGTTCGTGCTCGGGAAGTTGCTGAAGGTTCGTTGTTGCCAGCGTTCGTGGGAACCCTCCTCTGGGGGTGCACGTGAGCAGCGCCTCTCGCCCTCCTCAGGGGGGCTCCCCAGACTCCTGTTGATGGCCAGGTGATGCAAAAGAGATGGCCGGACGTGCGCTGTCACACAGGTGTGGGGTTGTGGAGCGGTGGCTTCTGGCCCAGGAGGGACTCAGCTGGAGACGAAGTTGTCTGCTTTTTCATTTGAAAATGCACCAGGACATGGCGGCCCTTTGCTTGGGAATTTGTTTATGTGAAACCAGAAAACATTTTCCATCCAGAGAGTTTCTGACTGGGAGCTGATTTGAGAGCTGGTCTCTTCAGGGTCTGAGTCCTTCTTCCTCTTCTAAAGCTTCTTGGGGCTCTGGAGCCCGCTGTAGCTTCACGCGTGGCATGGTAAATACCTATCACTGAGGGAACTTTACTGCGCTTCAGAGAATCACATTGGTAAGATAGCTATGGTAACTCCAGTTACGGGTGGTTATTCTTGGTCGTAAGGAACAGTTAAGCGGGCGTCCTAAGACCTAGCACCCCTGGCTGGGATGACACTGGGGAATTGTCACCACGGCCCACCGTGGGATCGGCCGGGCTGCGGCAGCCCCGCTCTCGTCACTTCTCCGCCCTGTTCTTGCCCTGCTGTGGCTGCCTCCTCCTCCTCCACTTCCTCTGTGTTTCCGGACCAAGCGCAGCTCATTCTCCCGGGGTCTTGCTGCTCTCAGTCTTGAGTTTCCTTCTTGCCTCTCCGTTCGGGTCTTTGCCTGGGTCCCCCTGGCCGGGGAGGTCTTCTCTGGCACTCTGCCCCCGCGCCCCTGCCACTGTGCCTTTCCCGGCTCGCTCTGCCTTGCTGTGGTCGCTTTTCATAGCAGTGACACTGCGTCCTTGTTCACTCGCTCATTCTCCGTCTTCCTCTGCCGTGTCCCCTTGCCGAGGGCAGGACCTCACTGGTCTCACTGACCCCTCCCTCTGATGGCCCACGAACCGGGCTGACTGTCACCAGCCAAGAACTTTTGAATGAATGAATGAGTGAATGAATGGCTATGAGACATTCTCTGTGACAACTCAGTGGACACCAGGACGGACGGACGGACTTTCAGCAGATTAGCAGTTATCTCCAAAGGGTTGCTTTAAAGGTGAGATTTTCTTTCCCCCAATAGCTGAAGAATTTCTCAAGTGGGAAAATTTCCTTAAGAAAAAGGACTCAACAAAATCCAAAGGTCTTTTATAGGTCACTTAACTTTCCACTGCCTTTTGATGTGGCTTGGGCATGTTTGGACTAATGGACCTTTAAGGGTCCTTGATTCAGTGACCCTGTCTAAAATGCTGGCAGCAGAAGAGACCTTAGCAGAGCACTTACCACCCACACAGGAATCCTCCCGTCTCAGCCACCCACCCTGTGCGTGATGCCGGACAATAGATTTCACTGGTTGTTGGCTTTTTAAAAAAAATCTTCCTCATGTATAAAGTGGATGGGAGACTTTCCAAACCCCTTGAGAGCAAGATTCTTGCAAGTAATTGTTTAAGTGCCCCAATAACTAGACCTAAGTTTTTCAGGATTTTTTTGTTTGTTTGTTTGTTTGTTTCTTCTCCTGGTAATGAGGGTTGAACCCAGGGCCTTCCCACTAAACTACAGTCTCAGCCCTTTTCATATTTCATTTTGAGATAGAGTCTAGCCAAGTCACTAAGTTTCCCAAGCTGGGCTGGAACTTGCAATCCTCCTGTCTCAGCCTCCCAGAGTACTAGGATCACAGGTCTGTTCCACCACACCTACCTGGCTCTCAAATTCTTCCTAACACTGTTGACTGAAGCAGGTAGTTGAGTCACATGAGCTTAGATTTTCTTTCTGTGTATTTTGGGAGCGCTAGGCGGTGAGGAAGTATTCGCCTTTGAGGTCGAGGTGAGGAGGAGCTGGTCTGCGACTCGTCGAGTTTGTCTGGTTGTTGTGTCTTTCACTTCCGGTTACACAGACCGCTCAGCACACAGAAGGATCCTGGGTGGAGAGCGGCTGAACGTCCTGTGTGTGTGTCAGGCACCACCCCGAAGTTCTCCAGGTTTCATAATCGGCCTCGTGGTGCGGGCAGGAAAGGCCAGCGAGAGCTGAGGCCTGGCCAGGGACTCTGTCACGGGCTCCCCTGGGCTGTGTGTCAGTGCCGGGCCGCCCCAGGGCCAGTGCAGCACCTGGGGTGCGGGTGAGCTCCGGCCCGGGTCATGGCCACCCCTTTCCAGCCAGCGGCTTTGGATACTTGTGTTGATTCTCTGCACGGACCTCACAAAGTACAAGGCTCTTTTCAGACGCGTTTCTGCATTTAGAAGACAGCGCGATAGGCATAGTGCCCAACTCTAGGTCATTGTTAAAATCACAAAGTTAAATTTTATATTTTGTTGTGAAAAATTTTAGCCTACCGATTCTCACTCAACATTTACTGCTGTATTTATATATTAGAAAGACATAAGCATGGACAATTGAAAGCTATCAATAAATTATACTTGCCACGCTTTATATGTTTAGCGGACGCAGAATAGCATTTATTGAGTGCCTTCTGCGTACAGCTGTTATAATAAGGTTATTCCGTGCTCGCCGCGTGTGCCCTCCTCTCTGGGTGGGAGTATCATGGATTATTGCTCGCTCGCTGAGCCTGGAGCGCTTTCTTTACTTCCAGTTGGGTGTGCACCGCTTGACACTCACTTTCACCTGTTGTGGCTCTGAGTATCCTGCTTGTCAGGCTGAATCAATTTTGTCCCATTGTTATTACTTAGTTCTCGATGACACATTAATTATAATAATATGCATTAGTAATGATAACTATAAGGAAGTCAACAGCTAAATATGTAAAGTCATGGCATGTAAATTTAATGATTAAAAATGTTCAATGAAATTGCATAAATCTATATATTTACATGGCTATGGGATATCACATCTTGGGATAAGGGAAGCCCCGTCCCCGGGGGAGCGTGTGGCCGGCCCCCCACTGTGGTGACCAAGCCGGTTCTGGGCATCGCGGTTCGGGGTCCAGGCTGGATGGACCGCCCGGCGCTCTCGGCGCCCAAGACTGGTCCCTGGGTGAGGACCGAAGCGGCAGAGGAGCTCGGACTCCTCGGAAGTGACCTGGAGTCGAGGGTCTGAGCCGTGCGCCCGTCCGTGCGGCTGCCCTGTCCTGCACTGTAAAGTGAGGCGCTGGACGGCTCGGCGTGCCCGCGGTGTAACTGGGGAAGACCACGGGGCTGCTGCACGTTGTGTCGTCAAGGCCCACTCCCTAACCTTTCATATTAAGAGAAGTTTAAATTCAGTGTTTTTAGCTAAATAATGCTTCAGAAGTAGGCATATGTTGAGGTGCTAACCTGGTCTTCAAAAGCACTGTAACCGTCTCTACCTTGTGATGAGAGCAGCTTGGCTGGAGGAGTGGGGCTCTCAGCGTCCGGGTGGGACGGCCCACGGCGGGAGGGTGTGATCGCCGTCCTTACTCTCCGCAGCCTGCTGTTTGGGAGGCCGCTTGGAGCAGAATAGAAAAATATAATTCCCAGAAAGCCGGTTCAAACCAGATTCAGAGCTTTGGGTTTTTGACAATTGTGCTAATAAGCGTTTGTCATCACCTTACAAACTCTGCAACACATTTAATAAAAACAAACGACTTTGCAGGTAACCGAAGCGATCCAAGCTGTGCTGCTGGCCGAAGTGGAGCAGCACATGAGGAGTCGGAGGGAGAGCCCTGCAGACCTCTGCAGCGTGAGCCCGGGGCCGGGAGACAGCGGGGACCAGGTGCAGGCCGCGCCCCAGGTGGGCCAGGCCGGGAGCCCACAGCCGCAGCCCGGCCAGAGCGCTTCCCCTGGGCACCGTGAGTACCGCCTGTGCCGCTGGCCCGCAGCACCCCAGGCGTGGTTCTGTTCTGACCCGATCCACTGGGCACGCCTTCTCGTGCTCGCGAGGTTTAGGAACTTGTAGAGCTCACTGTAATCATAGATGCTTCCTAGAGCCAGCGTTTGCGTGGCTTCTGACAGCGCTCTGAGGTGATGATAAGGGAAGGAGACAGCATTGCGGCGCTGGCCGCGAGGAGGCGGGCTGGGAGGGCGGCCGCGCTGCGCGTTTATTTTCAGCTTCTACCTTGGTAACAGCCATGTGCTAGGTTTCCTTTTCTGTGGATAAGAAATACCATGTAGGAAATCGAACTGGTTCTATAACTGGGTCATTTGATCTTATAATGAACTTTGTTATTATAAATTCATAATAATAATATGTATCATTTATGATTAGCAAGTGAATCTAACTTTATGTTGTAAAGTGTTATCTGAGTTTTATAGCTTATCATCCACGACTTGAAAGGGAATTAAAAGCATCCAAAAATTAATTACAAACTTAATTTTCAATTTAATAAGCTTTTAGTGAATGTATTAAATGAGTGCTTTTTCAGAAAAAAATATTGCAAATGTGTATATTACACATATGTCCTTCTTTTAGATCCCAAAATAGACTTTACCTGTATTTATTTGGGACTAAGAAAAATGCTGCTAAGTTTAAAATGTTAGATCCTAGAATAGGTATCAGGTGTCATTCTGGTTTTTTAAGACAGCGTCTCACTATGTAATCCGAGCTGGCCTGGAAATCACGATGCTCCTCCTGTCTCAGCCTCAGAAGTGTTGGAATTATAGGCATGCGCCCCCAAACCTAGCTCATTGCTTTTTAAAATTACTGAAGCAGAGTGTTTTGTAGCGGGGGGTGAGAAGGTACACTCAGGACCAGCCAAAGACGCGAGTCACCCAGCACGGTCCCGGATGAAGGCAGCCTCCTTGGCTACCTCACAAAGCTGAGAGGTTGCTCAGGTCCTTGGGCAGCCGGTTGGTTTTGCCGACATGAGCTTTGGCTGTCTGGTGTGCTCACCATGGAGAAGCTCCCAGTTCGTATCACGGAACCGTAGCTGCGTTCCACCCACACCCCGGGTTAGAGGTCCTGGGTGCACTGTGACGGTGCCGCTTGGCCAGCCCTGCTGTCACGTGACCCCCATTCCCGTCACACGGACCCCCTGGGCCCTGGGCAGAAGCGCAGCTGCCACTGCCGCCGTGGAGTCCAGTCCCAGCGTGACCAAAGACGTCGGGGTTTTAAGTTTGTCTCATCTGCATTTGGATCAAGTAGGTAGGAGCCTTTCTTTGCCTATGGTTAAAGAAAATTCTGGTTGATTTGTGATAGGAATCAGAACATCACAGTATTAAAACTCCTTTCTATGTTGGTGGATGAAATTTAAAATATTTTATTTTAAAAACCAAAGTTATTCACAATATACGGGATATGTCTTTTCTGAAAAATTACTATTTTCAGGAAATTATTGACTGAAATTGCAATTAAATGGGAAACACATAGCAGGCTTTGAAGAGGGAACGGTCCATGCAGTGCTACTAAATGAATATTGTCCTTTTACTCTTCAGGAAAAGATTTATATGCAAAATATTAAGAACCTGCTAAATTGCAGGACAAAGTTTTAGACTTTCATTATCTTGCAATGAAGTGCATTACATGATAGTATTCTGAAGAAAGCGTTTGTTTTGTTTTGTTTTTTTAATTTGCACTTACGGATAATGCAGGGACTAGTCCCTGGTGTGGTAACTTCTAGAATTTCATAGGCAGACTTCCTGAGCCCCATGTCGCTCCAGCTCGTTTCACTCTACAAAGCTCTCTGCGGGGAAAGGTGCGCGTGGTCTGCTTGTATCACACCCTGCCTGTTTGTCTTCTGTCTCCTCCCTGTTCTTTTCCTGATTTCATTTATTTGGGTGGGTTTCTTTGTTTCTTTGTTTGTTTGTTTGCTTATTGGTGCCACTGGGGATTGAACTCAGGGCCTTCACGCTGAACTGCATCTCTGTCTGGCCCGCTTTTCTTTTTTATTTTGAGTCGGGGTCTTACTGAGTCACTCAGTTGCCCAAGCTGGGCCGGAGCTTGCAATACTTGCACCTTAGTCTCCTGGAGCGCTGGGATTACAGGTGTGCATACCTGGCGGGTAGGGCATCTTACTTGTGACTCCATTGGAAAGCAAAAGATGGCTTTGCTGTGCTTGGGAACTTCTTTTATGCTAGAATTGAGTGTATTTGGTTTATTAGCATGAAGATAATACAGCAATAATCAGAAGGAAAAAATAATAACAGCACTTATTGAGCTCTCAATATATTCTCACAGTATGTGAAGAACTTTTGAATCTCATCTCACTTTTTCCTGTAATTCTCACCTAATTCCCATGAAACCTGAGTCTCTGCTGCCACATCAGACCCTTGTGCAAGCTGCTTCGTGACTTTGTAGTTGTCCAAAGAAGCGTTGTCGGAGAACCAAGATCCACCAGTGCCTCTGGGTTTTTTCTGAGAAATTACCACTGTCAGCTTTTCATTGGCTCTGCTAGCTATATAGCCTCATGCACAGTAAGATAAATAGAGTTTGAATAAGTTCTAAAAAATTGAGCCCATCACATTGGCTGTCCTGAATGCCACCAGTGGGTACCCCCTTCTCTGAGACAGACTTTCTGTTACCACAGTGTGAAGAGGCTGGGCTCCGGGCTGGGGTCTCTCGCCTGGAGCCACAAAGCCCTACCAAGGGGGAAGCAAACCCAGGTGCTCCCTCGAGCCCGCCCTCTCCTCCAGGAAGCTGCCTCCTCTGTCCTGCCAGCAGGGGGGAGGTTTGCTCTAAATCAGATTGATCTAAAAATTGAATAATTTATTGAGTGGTTTTCTTGGATTTTTATTCCTCTCTCATAAATCATACTTTCTATTCCCTGAGAAAGTGCCGAGCATTCAATCTTTGCCATCTCGGCCCTCTCAATAAAGAGAATCACAGGTTTTCGGGAACTGTTTGTAGGAGAAGCCCTGGAAATCAAATGAAGTAAGGGTCGCGGCATCATGTGGGTTTTAACCTGGCCTCTCGCATCTTTATTTCTTCAGAGTTTTCACTTAGAACATTTCACAGCGCGTGTTTTCTTTGAGGTCTTAATATTTGTGTGCTGGTGTTTTATGTGAGAGTGGTAGGTTTACATTTTCACAATGATTACATTGCTTTCTTTCTGGAATCTTTTTAATAAGAAATTGTACAGTTAATACTCACATTCAAAGTCAAGATTTATTGGTTTAAAAACAGCAATGGCTTCTATTCTTAAAATGAATTCGAACATTATTTTCCTTCTTTTTTTCTTTTGGAATGTAATTTAGATCAGGTTGAACAAGTAGTCTAAATCATTCCATTAAATAAATTAGTTGAAATAGAAATGAGAGCTTTGTAGATAAAACTGTCACCCTGGAATTATTGGCTGAATTTAAATTTTACCTTAAACTCTGGCTGTGAAAAGAATGGATAAAGTAATGGATATTGCAAATAATCTGTATTGCATGCATCATATTCAAAGATTTACCTAGAAAATTAATAACAAAATATGCTATTTATTTAAATAAAAGTGGGCACTTTCTGTGAAGCAGGACATGTATTCTACAGAAGTGTGTCGGTGGTCCTGGCCGTCAGGACCGGCTGGGGCAGCTTCCCCTGCACAGCGAGCTGCTAGTAACTGTCAGAGGAGGCTGCTCCCTGCCTCTACCTATTTACTGTAAACCCAGCCTCCACCCGCGGCCAGGTCTCCAGAGGAGCAGTGAGTGCCGCCCTGCCCCCCACCCCGTAAAATACCTTCATCCGCACCGCTGCCTGATCGGAGGGCGCACGCTTCAGTCTGCGTTCTGTGCCAGTGCCAGAGACCTTTGTAGGTTACACAGCCAACAGCAGAAGTGGTGAGGAAACCTCTGTCACCTGGGGGGCACCACTGCTTTCGAGGCAGGAGTGGCCACACAGGCTGTGCCCCACGTCCTGTGCTTTCTGTACTGCTCCTGCCTGAACTACTCTTGTGTGGTCCACGGAGGCAGCAGGACTCTGACGCTGATGCACTCTGCACTGTACCCAGACTCGCTAATCACAGTCAACACCGTGGAGCCCAGCTGGAAGTAAATTCAACATTGCATGACAAACCAATAACCGAAGACACAGCTTCGGGGCAAGCGGCTTCCCTGAGAAGGTCTTCTTATAAAAGATATCTATACGCGTTCCAATAGGTGCACAAGCCTCAGCGTAGGAAAACAACAACAGAAGCAAACGGGGCAACAGGACACCTCCTGAAGATTATGACTCTGCAAACAGACTCCAAAACATCGTAGTGGTCCAAATGTCTGATAAAGAATTCAAAGCAATGATTTTTAATAGCCTCAGTGATATCCAAGAGAGAACAGATCCACAGTTAAGTGAAATTAGGAGTAAAATGCAGGATATGAATGAAATCCAGCAGCAGATATTTCAGAAATAAAGAGCTCAGTAAGCCAAATAAAAAAATTAGTTAAAATCATCCACAAAAGGCTAGGTCAAGTGTTACAAAGAATATGAGGATATGAAGATAAGTCTTTCAAATTCCACTCTCAGACAAAAACAACAACAAAAAAGGAAAAATAAACTATTCAAGAATTTTGAATACCATTAGGTGATTAAGCATTCGTACCAATGACGTATCTGAAAGGTGAGGCAATAAAGATTAAGGACCTAGAAACTTATTCAATATAATAATAGCAAAAGACATCACTAATCATGGAAATTGCAGACATCCATGTGCAGGAAGCTAAACAGACAGGACCAGAAAAGATTCTCACTGCAACGTGTTACAGCTAAACTGTCCAAAGGGTAGAACGAAGAAAGCATTTTAAAATCTGTTAGCGAAAAGCTCTGAATAACATTTAAGGAAAACTTTCTTAGACTAATAGAGTTCTCATTCAAGCCCTACAGGTCAGGAATGCATGAAATGTTGTATTATGAGTTTGGAAGGAAAACTACCATGAACCAAGACTCCTACACTCAGTAAATCTATCCTTCAGAGACCAAGACCTTCTAAGGTGTGCAAAACTGGAAGAAATTCATGTCTACCTACCAGATCAGCCTGAAAAAAGGTTTAAGAGAGTCCTCTACATCCAGAAATGGAAGAAAGATAAATAGCATTACGATAGTACGTGAAAGTATAAATCCCACAAGAAGAGTGAATACACAAAAGAGAAATAGTAGAGAACCTGACATTATTTATATGTAAGCTATAAAGCCAAAAAACCAAATAAATGGGGAGGAATCAAATAAGGAATATTCAAACAACTAGAAAAAAATTTTAAAATGGCATAGATCTGTACTTTTAGTAATAACTCTGAGTGTAAGTGGATTTAATTCTCCCAAGTAAAAGATACTATCACAATTAATTTAAAAACAAGACCCAACAATACACCTCCTACAAGAAATCACTTCACCAATAAAGATATTACGAACTGAAAGTGAGAGGACAAAAGATTATATTCCAAGCAAATGAAATCCCAGGGCGAGCAGAAGTAGCTCTACAGATACCTGTCAAAACAGATTTTGATACGAGAAGGATAGACAGAGAACATCATTATATAATGATCAAGGGATCAACTCATCGAGAAGACACAGTGATTGTGAATCTATATGCACCTAATGTCAGAGCACATAGTTTCATAAAATGCAAGCTCTTAGAACTTAATGTCTAATAAATAGCCTCCACATACAATTTTAATAGAATTTCAAGACATCAATTTCACCAGTCCAGATTAAAAAGACAAAAAAGTAATCAACAAGGAAGTGTCAGAAGTAAACTCTAGTGTAGATCAAATGCACTTAACAGATATTTATAGTTCTTCCAAACTGTAGAAGAACACACACTCTTTATCAGTGGTTGAAACTTTCTGTAGAATAGATTATTTATTTGCCATAAAGAAAATCCTAATAAATTTTTAGAAATTTTATTCATATCATGTGCCTTTTTTGGTCTCAAAGGATTGAAGCTTGAAGTTAACAAGAGAAAGTTTAGAAATTATACAAATTCATGAACACTGAGCAATACACATTTGAATGAACAGTGAGTCATTAACGTAACTCAGAATGTAAATTTAAATATATTTTGAAATAAATAAAAATAGAAAAATGATACACCAAAGACTGTGGGATACATAAAAAGCTGTACTAAGAGAGAGAGAATAGCAATGACTACCTACATTAAAGAAAAAAGTATAAAGATGTCAAATAAATGCCTTAATGATTTATCTGAAGTATGTAGAAAAACAAGAAACCAAATCCAAAATTAATAGAAGGAAAGAAATAATAAAGATCAGAACAGAAATAAATGAAACAGAGACTATGAAACAATACATAAAGTCAGTGAAACAATAGTTGGTTCTTTGAAAAGATAAAACTGACAAATTTTTAGTGAGAGAGAGGGAGAGAGAACCTGATTTATCACAAGTGAAAAAGGAGACATTACAATTGATATCACAGAAAAAGAGGATATCATTAAGGATTGTTTTGGACAACTGTATACTAACAAATCAAAAACCCTAGAAGAAATGGACATATTTCTGGACACATATGACCTACCAAAAGGAGCAAAAAGGGTACCAAAAAAGCTGAAGAGTCCAGTAATGAATGACGAGATTGAGTCAGTACAGTCTCCAACACAGAAAAGCCCAGAATCAGATGGCCTCACTGGTGAATTTTATCAAACTTTAAAGGAAGAGCAAACACAAATGTGCCTCACTTTGTCCCATAGAACTGAAAAAGAGTCCTTCCAAACACAGTGTAAAGCAAGCATTGCTGTTATCAAAACCTGACAAGGACACGAAAACAACAACAACAACAACAAAAGTGTGGACCAGCGTTCCTGGTGAGCATAAACGCAGGAACCCTTAACAAAATGCCAGCAGAGCAAACTCAGCAGCGTTTTTAACAGGCCATAACGCTGATCAAGTAGGTTTCGTCCCAGAGATGCAATAATAGTTTAGCTTCGCAAATCCAAAAAATTACACATCGTGTCCATGAAATGAGTAAAAATCACGATCATCCTAAAAGATGCAGAAAAAACATTTGATAAAATGTAATATCCCTTCATGGTAAAAGCCATCAACAAGTTAGGCATTAAAAACAAAACAAAACAAAAAAACAAACAAAAAAAAAAAACAAAAACAAAACCTCGACGTAGTAGAGGGGATTTCTGAGGAACTCCTAGCCAGTATCTTAGTGAAGGAGGAAACATGAAGCGTATCCTCTAAGGTCAGGGAGAAGCCTTGAGTGTCCACTCCCACTGCCCCTCTTCAGTGTTGTACTAAATGTTTTTGTCAGAGCAGTTAAGCAAGAGAAGGAAAAAGGCATACCAATGAGAAAGGAGGAAGTCACCTGACCTCCTTGGAGATAACGTGGTTCCACACATAGAAAAATGTGAAGACTCCCCAAAAATGATTCAGAACTGATAAATGCACTCACTAAAGCAGCAGGATACAAAAATCCACACATAAAAACCAGTACCTTTTCTGTACACATGATGGGATTTCTGAGAAAGAAATTGGGAAACTAATAACTACAAAAACCAAACATAAAGCCTAGGAATAAATGTAACTAAGAAAGTGAAAGATTTCTCCAAAAAAAATTATGAAATGCTCATGAAAGAAGTTAAAGAAGACATTATAAGATGGAAAGACCTCCCATGTTCAATGATTGGAGAGTTAATATTCTCAAAATGTCCATAATACCCAGGGCATCTCCAGATTCAGTGTAATCCCCACCCTAATACCAGTGACGTTCTCCCAGAACCAGGAAAGGAACTGTCCTATAACTTACTGGAAGGACAAAAGGCCCCAAATAGGGGAAGAAATCCTGAGCAAAAAGAGCAAAGCAGGAGGCAGCACAACACCTGACTGCAGGTCAGAGTTCAGAATTCCAGTAACCAGACCCGCGTGGCCCGACGTCAAAGCAGGTCCTTAGGCCGATGGGGCAGAATCGAGGAGCCAGAGGAGAAGGCACGCGTCCGCAGCCCGCTGATTCCTATCAAAGGTGCAGACGCATGCAGAGAACCGGCAGCCTCTTCACCGGGCAGTGCTGGGAAAACCCGTGTCACCACGCAGAAGACCCCAACTCCACCCTGGCTCCACGCTGTACAAAATCGATTCACCATAGGTCAAAACCTTAATATAGGGCCTAAAATTCTACACTAGGAGAAAACATAGAGGAAAAAGATTTCATGACATCAGGACAGGCAGTGGATTTCTAGGAAGGACCCCAAAAGCACAGGAAGCAAAAGTAGTAGCTGACAAATGGAATTTCATCAAAATTAAAAGGTTCTGCACAGCAAAGAAAACAAACGTAAGAGGGCAGAGAGAGCCTGGGAGTGCAGAAAATATTTGCCAGCTCTTCGCCTGGCCGAGGGTTAATATCCAAACCATGCAAAGAACTCAGAGAACTTAACCAAAAATCCAGGTAATCCAATGAAAATGTGGGCAAATGACCCCACAGACTTTTCTCAAAAGTGTAAGTGCAAATGGCCGATAAATACATGTGCAGCTCCTCTGGGAAGCAGTGTGGACGCTTCCTCCAGAATTAAAACTAGAACTGGCATGCGTTCCAGTCATCTAACGGCTGGGTGCGGGGCCCAGGGAGTGAGGTCAGCACAGCAAAAAGACCCCTGCACGCCTCGTGTCAGCAGGGGATCCCGTGCCCGCTTGCCGCTGCCAGCAGTTGCTCATCACGGAAAGCTCTGGAAGATTCGCCGGCACTGCCCTGTGTGGCCCAGGCCTCAGTGCCCATCAGTAGGGTTGCGTAAAGTGTAACTAACTGTACACAGCCAGTGGAGCACTACTCAGCCCTGAATAAAACCCTGTCCTGTGCCACAGGTGGCTGGAATCAGAGGCCGTCACGTTGAGGGAGAGAAGCTAGACCCGGGACGGACACTGTGCTTTCTCTCTCATACGTGAGAACTAAAAGAGGAGAAACGGACCTGGGATGATCGTGAGGGTCTGGAAAGGGAACCCGGGGTGGAGACCGGGGAAGGATGGAGGCAGCGCCGACGTGGGGGAAGTGACCCGTGACACTGTCTGTGTGCGGAGCTGCCAGTCAGCCCGTGAGCACGGATGGCCAGTGTTAGTGCAAAAGACGAAAAGAGAGCTGCGTGCTCGACTTATCCCCCACTGCAAAAGAGCGGACGCAGACTCTTCTACCAGGAATCCAGCAGGGCGGCCCGGCCTCCTCGTCGGGCTCCTCCTTGCTGTGGTATTGCCCCCCGGTTCCCACAATCCCCCCATTCCTTTACTCTGACCGTTTGCCATGGGCCTGCTGGGGGACAGTGCAGGTGCCTGCACCACTCAGGCTGGGGGCCGGGAGGCGGCAGACCTCAGACCCTGGGTGGGACAGGGGGTAAAGGCCCCTAGACAAACAGCCACAGATGTCGCGTGCCCGGTGTCTCTAGAGGCCTTGCAGGTCTCTCCCCCAGGACAGGCTCACTACTGGAGACTGGGTTTGGAAGATAAATTCGTATTTATATACATTTTAGTGGTAATGCCTACACTAAGAACACATATACTAAGAAAACACATACACTAAGAAAAAAAACAGAGCTTTATTCCTGGGAAACTAGAAATGCCAGCGGGTAAATATTAGAAATGTAAAATATTTAACACATACTTATTATTGCACAGGATAAGCGTTGAGGGTGTGGGAGGAAGAAAAGAAATTTAAAACTTCATCTATATCAGTCTGTTCCATAATGCTAAGGTATTCATGTGTTAGATGAAGCTTCATCTCTATCTGATAAGCAAATAGATCGCTTCACTCCCAGCATGCATTCCGTGCTTTTCAGAACCACTGGCCTCGTTTGGGTTTCGCATCTGTCCCGTTTTACTTCTGGCTCTTTACAGAGTCTGTGGAGGAGTCTTGTCATTTCCCCTCGCCCAGCTCTGTTCCGAGCTCGTCCAGTCCGGGCCCTCTGTATCATCTTACAGACTGCGTTGCCGGAGAGAGACTGATGGAGTCCACAGTTCTTTCTCCAGATGCCGCTTCATTTTCAGGCAGATTGAGATGGATGAGTCTGCTCTCGGCATGCGCGGGACCGGAGCGTTTCATTGTCTCTTTTCCTGTGCGGGGTCGGGGGCAGACCTGGCTCCACCGCACCGAGACCGGGCGTCAAGGAAGCAAGCTGAATATTTCCTTGGTAACAGTTGTGCAGGCTCGGCGTTATTGATTATTGTCTACAGACCCATTTAAATTTATTGACAAAGAAAAAGTGATCCAGATTCTGTCGCTGAGATCCATGCGGTTTGCACTATTGTTCTCCCCACTGTGCCCGGCCTCCTGACACCGCCCTTCAAGGACAGGGCGCGGGTCCATTCATCTTCTCTCCTCCCCTCCTCTGCAGGCCTCCCCCGCGTCGCCGTGG